>JAHKKF010514324.1:0-34066 GCA_019740295.1 Labeo calbasu | reverse complement strand
GGGATGGATGGATGGATGGATGGAGGGAGGGATGGATGGATGGAGGGAGAGATAGGTGGGTGGATGGCTGCATAGAGGGAGGGATAGGTGGGTGGATGGATGGATGGACGGATGGATGGATGCATGGGTGGGTGGATGGATGGATTGGTGGAGGGATGGATAGATGGATGGAGGGATGGATGAATGGAGGGAGGGATGGATGGGTGGGTGGATGGTCGCATGGAGGGATGGATGGATGGTTGCATGGAGGGATGGATGGATGAGTGGATGGATGGATGGATGGATGGATGGATGAGTACACATCATGGTACTCTCGATAATGCCGGTAGACAGTAACTCGGACGGAGAAGAATAGTTGAAAATTTGTTGTTGTTGTTGTTGAATTATTATTTTTGTTTTTATTGCACACAAAATGTATTCTCATAGTTTCATAAAATAGTAAAACTATTCATAAAATTGCTGCTTCATAAAACAGTTGAACCACTGATGTCACATGGACTATTTTGTTGAGGTTGTTGGTACCTTTTTGGGCCTTGAATGTGGTTGGACCCTTGCTGTTTATGGAGGGTCAGAAAGCTCTCAGATTTTTATCAAAAATATCTTCATTTGTGTCCCAAAAAGAATGACATGAGGGTGAGTAATTAATGATTTTTTGGGTGAACTATCCTTTTACAATAAGGGTCATTGTGGTCATATGTTTGTGGTAAATACCTATGTTGTCTTTCAGTTTGTCTGACTGAAGTCCTCTAGCCTTCATTACCACCACCCCAAGTCTATTGGCCGCTGGCAGATAACTGAGCGACAATAGTAGTTCTCCAGCTGATGATGCCACTTCCTGCTGAAAAAGACAGAGAAACATTTAGGTTAAAGCCTTGTGTCAATGTTTTTTTAATAAAAGCATTGACTTGACAGGATATTTTACTTTTGAACTGGATGTGCTCACATAAATATGGATTTTAGAATTTGCATATTCATAAAGATCTCTCTGCAGGGTTAATGAACTTGGCTTTTGACTGCATAAAGAATCATTTCATGCAAATGTTCCGGTAATTTGTGAGGCAGACTGAATGTGGCCAGCTCCTCCCTCAGGGTAAAAGTTGCTGATTTAAAATTGTCAATTTGTCAGCACAGTCCTCACATTAAACCCTCTGAAAGATGGGATTTCATTACCATGATGACCTTATACTAATCTACCCCTGCCTTCTGTCCGCCCCACATAATCAGCTGCATGAGCAGAACATGACATTTTCCTTTACAAATTTGCTGAAATATAATCATGTGCTTTTAAATTAGCTCTGACTAGATTGGATTTATCAAACTGTTGTGTTTGATACTCCAGTGCGATGATGGAAACGGTGTCAAATATTACAGATAAATATTATTCTATTAACAATACTGAAAGCTTTAGGGTAATGCAATTTTAATTAACATTCTTGTCATTGAGTCGAATTAGCATATTAATATTCAAACTGATAATAGACTGATGAATGATGAATTGAAATCACATTCAATGCATGCAGATATATCTGCCCAAATACTCAGCATCAGTTTCAGTCGCATTCCCTTATTCATCAGTGATAGAAAATAAAAGAGTCCAAGGTCTTCCATTAATAAGCCAAAGCCCTATCTTGAATAATCAAACATGAATCATGTGGTAAATTAAAAAGCGTGTGAACATTTTGTTGTATATGCACAAATAATACAGTTTAACCTGCGTCATCCTTTTCATCACAGGCCTAGACTGTTACATACAGCACATGCAAAACACACAAACACACACCCCCCCCCAGATACCTCTAGGCCCACTCAAGCGTTATTTCCTCTCTCTTTCTATCTCTTTCTCCCTCTCTGCAGTCCAATGGTAGTTAGTAATTCCTGGCATGTCTGTGTGTGTGTGTCTGTTAAAAAACCGGATCTCCTCTGGGAGGTGTGATGACGCAGATAAAGATCTCCTGCTCCGGAGGTCTATGACATCATCAACAGATCACACAGCAGCGGGGGTGGACTGCATGTGTGTTTGTGTGTGTGTGTGTGTGTGTGTGTTCATGTACGGTTTGGGACCTAAGAGATAGATTTGAGGCAAACAAGGTGTAGAGGGAGTACAGTATCTTAAAATACAGACTCAGATCTATTCTCCTACCACTTCTTATGAACATATGTGGATGTCCAATGGAAATGTCTGAGCTATTTCTAAACTGTCAATATGTGCACTTTGCACTTGTGGAGACTGAAAAACACATAAACCCACAGTCTGCATCCCATAATAAAATCTTCATCTCGCACCTCATAGTGAACAGTGTGTCAGAAAAATATTACCTCTGCTGTACTTCATATGTTCATAATGTTTCAATATGTTTTCACTTTTTATTTAGGTCTAAGTTGTAATCTTATTTAATTTTATTCAAGCCTATGTTTTAATATGTTTTTACTTTTTAATTAGGAACAGGTCTATGGGTATCCACTTTTTTGGATAATCTATGATTATTGTATTTGTAAACGTAATGTGTCTGGCTTCCGGTCTCATCTGCATCCAGCTATTTTCAGCTGTTCAAAACAGCTTGTTTTGTTACTTGCTCTTTGATATTCTCATTATTTCCCTATGGCAGTTTATGAACCGGAAGTCTTGCATATTATTAGAAAACAGCTTACTTCTGCCTTAAAAAAATAAGGTGCATACTGTGTGTGTGTGTGTGTGTTTACCTCATATTCCCTACCTTATGTCTTTCTTTCTTCAGTCGTAAAGAAATTATGTTTTTTGAGGAAAACATTTCAGGATTTCTCTCCATATAGTGGACTTCAATGGTGCCCCCAAGTTTAAACTTCCAAAATGCAGCTTCAAAGGGCTCTAAATGATCCCAGCCAAGGAAGAAGCGTCTTATCTAACGAAACGATTTATTATTTCCTAAATAAATATATATATATATACTTTTTAACCTCAAACACTTGTCTTGTCTAGCTCTGCGTGAACTCTGGGTATTCCAGTTCATGACAGTTAGGGTATTTTCTTTTCCAACTTCAAAACTGTCCTGTGTTACTTTTTGATCTTCTTTGCACGTTCACTTTGTAAACACTGGGTCGGTACTTCTACAGCAATGTAGGATGATTTCTTTTTCTTCTATTTCTTCTTTCTTTTTTTGATCTATTTTTTGCCTTTATTGTGACAGGACAGATCAGAATTGACAGGCAGTGAAGTGGGAAAGAGAGGGGAGTGGGATCAGGAAAGGTCCTCGAGTCAGGATTCGAACATGGGGCACCTGGAGCACAACGGCGCTGTATGTCGGCGCGCTGCCCACAAGGCCATCGACATCGACGTGATGTAGGACGATATTGAAGTTGGAGGAGAAAATGAGATGGGAGTTTTTCAACATACCCTAACTGTCTTGAACCGGAATACACACAGTACATGCAGAGCTAGACAAGATGAGCATTTGAGGATAAAAAGTATATAAAGTGTCATTTTTCTTTTTTAGAAAATAATAAAAGTTCAAACTCTGGGGCACCATAAAAGTCCACTATACAGAGAGAAATCCTAAAATGTTTTCCTCAAAAAAACATAATTTTCTTTACGACTGAAGAAAGAAAGACATGAACATCTTGGATGACAAGGGGGTGAGTACATTATCGATAAATTTTTGTTCTGGAAGTGAACTACTCCTTTAATGTCCCCACAAGCTTAGTAATACCAGTAAATTTTGACATTGTGGGGACATTATTTGGTCTCCATGAGGTAAACAGCTTATAAATTACTTTTTTTTTTTTTTTATCTAAAAATCCTGAAAATTGTGTGTGAGGGGTAGGTTTAGGGGATAAAAAATACAGTTAGGGGATAGAAAATACAGTTCGTACAGTATAAAAACCATTACATCTATAGAATACCCCCATAAAACATGGAAACCAGTGTCTGTGTGTGTGTGCGTAGGTGCATCAGTAACAATCTAACACAAAACAGCATGATTCACTGGCTGACTTTTCCACCTCTCTAACCTAAAAATACATGTTTAAAGGTCATACACATGCACAAAAGGATCTCAGTCAGACTGAAGACCGTTTAAAGTCCAATAAATATAAATTAGCTCAAAATGCATGAATTTTCCTTGAACAGTCCATTGATATCTTTTCCTACATCTACCAGTACATTCACACCAGTGTGGTTTTATTATCCACTAGGTTAAATTCCTATTTATCAGATGACTTACTGAATACTCTATTCTGATTGGTCAAATGGCATTCTGTGGGCGCATATTTGGGTCATTTTTAATTTGTGGTGGCAAGTGGTGTCTCTTTATTTTGAAATAGTTTAAACTTTAAATACCAAAGAATCATAAAATGTTTGCATATTTGTATTCTGTAGAGTGAAAACTAAAATGCATATTTAATTGAGTTTGAGAGATTTTATACGTAACATGTGAAATCTGCATGTTTAAAATCTGCATACCTCAAAGAGTAGGCATATACTGTATTCAACAATACAATATATTTTTTCGCTCAAATCAGTATTTCATATCCAAGTATTTATTTATTTTCAGGTTTTTGTTGGCACATAGTAAACCCCAAAAAGAACAATGATGAGGATCATCAAATATTACACCTATGAATTTATTTTGTGATAATGATAAATGTGCAAAATGCATGTTTGAATCGTGGACATATTAGGCACTGTTCCTCACCTGTTTGGGTGGCTGTAAGTCAACCCAGCAATCAGCGTCCAACATCATGCTTATGTCAGCCAGCTTAAAGCGCATCGTGCCCAGAGTGGAGTTATGGGAGAATCGATCACAGCAGTGAAGAGAGAGGGCCACCTCTCCATCTAGACTGTCTGTGTCTTCTGTGCCCTGTATGGGGAGAGCGAACACCAGCTCCTCTCCCCACTGCACATGCGCTGCCAGCTTGTGGACGGCTGTGTGAGCGTGCTTCTGCTCTTCAGAGACGCTCACACACCCTGATATATATCCCTCACATCCGGCCTCCACTGATATATTCTCCGCTGCAGAAAAAAAGATAATATGAGTCATATTATAACAAGGAGCACGATGACAAATTGGGCCACATGAAGCTGCTCCAAGCCACAGAGGCACCAGGCGTCACTTATTCTCTTTTTTATGACTCCTCACTTTTCATTCCTTTCTGCCTCTTAGCCAGCATGACTGATCCTCTCCCCTTTTCCTGTTTAGATGAGCAGAATAGAGGTTTTGAGTTTAAAGCAGATTTACTCTCATTACCAATAATGATGCGTATCAATCACGGCTGCTACTATTGAAATGGTAATTCTGTGATTAAGAGGCTTTAAGCTGCCTGAAAGAGGCTTTTTTCTCTCAAACATTGGTTTAATCACAGAGAGTTTTGAATATCAAAACCTCCCTCTGTTCCAGCCTTGAAAGCAGAGCAAACCCACTGTGCAGTGACACCTCTATCCCACAAACACAACACACCTGGCTGAGCCATAAAAGGATTACAAGTACAACACCAAAGCCTGCTTTTTACAGATATCTGCTCATGTTGTGTGACCTTCTGATGACCTGTGCAGGAAAATGCTCCTACAGCGTCACTGGAAGTGAATGCAGAATTTTTTGTCTGTCATCTGAGTTGATGTGTTTGTTAAGGCCTTTGCATAGATTTTTGCAGTATTAGTTGTCAGAGCTAAAGCAGCCTAAAGGCAGAGCTGCAGATTTTGGGCAGTCGGAGTTGACAAAGCGTAGTGTTTGATGAGCACAGACTCCAAATAAAGGTCTTTTCAAGCAAAACGATCGGTCATTTTCTAAAAAAAATAATAATAATTAAAAAATTTTTTAACCACAAATGCTCGTCTTGCACTTGCTCTGTGATGTGCATCTGCGACTTTACGTATTACATAATCATGTTGGAAAGATCATGCATTGTTAGTTCTTCATCTGTGTACTTCGGTTCAAAAAGGTAGGGTAGGGTTAAAAACTCCATCTCATTTTTTCCTCCAAATGAAAAATCATCTGACATCGTTGTTTTATCTTTTTTGCAAAGGGCATTTGACTTTCTTTGGATGTTCGCTTTGTAAACACTGGGTCAGTGCTTCTGTCTACGTCACACATGACCTTTCCAATGTGACTACATAATGCGTGTGGTCAAGCTAGTGCAAGAAAAGGAATTGTGCTTAAAAAGTATACAAATTTTTATTTTTGATTTTTTTAGAAAATTACCAATTGTTTCGTTAGTTAAGACCCTTATCCTTGGGCTGGGATCGTGTATAGGCCTTTGAAGCTGCACTGAAACTGCAATTTGGACCTTCAACCCTTTGTTCACTATTCTGGAATTAAACTAATTCTTTAAATTAGTGTTATTTTAGTATTATTTCTATAATATTTATATTTATATTTACCATTCATTTATATTATTTCATTTTTTTTTTTTTTTTGTCATTTTAGTACTTCATCTTAATGGAGAAGTCCACTTCCAGAACAACAGTTTACGGATAATGTACTCACCCCTTGTCATCCAAGATGTTCATGTCTTTCTTTCTTCAGTCGTTAAGAAATTATGTTTTTTGAGGAAAACTTTTAAGCATTTTTCTCCATATAATGGACTGATATGGTGCCCCAAGTTTGAACTTCCAAAATGCAGTTTAAATGCAGCTTCAAACGATCCCAAATGCGGTTGTAAACGATCCCAACTGAGGAAGAAGGATCTTATCTGGCGAAATGATTGGTTATTTTCATTAAAAAAATATAATTTATATACTTTCTAATGTCAAATGCTCCTCCTGTCTTGCTCTCCCTGAACTCTGTGTATTCTGGCTCAAGTCAATTAGGGTATGTCGAAAAACTCTACATTTCTACATCGCTGCAGAAGTTCCGAAGTTAAGTGAACATGTAAAGAAGATCAAACACCCTTAACAAAACAGGTAAAACAGCAATATAGGACGATTTTGAAGTTGAGGGAGAAAATATGATCAGAGTACCCTAACTGTCTTAGGCCAGAATACACAGAGTTCAGGGAGAGCAAGACAAGACGAGCTTTTGACATAAAAAAAGTATATAAATTGTATTTTTTTAATGAAAATAACCAATCGTTTCGCTAGATAAGACCCTTCTTCCTCGGCTGGGATCGTTTGAAGCCGCATTTAAACTGCATTTTGGAAGTTCAAACTCAGGGCACCATAGCAGTCCATAGGAGAAAAATGTTGAAATGTTTTCCTCAAAAAACTCTTTCTTTAGGACTGAAGAAGAAAGACATGAACATCTTGGATGAAAAAGGGGTGAGTACATTATCTGTAATGTTCTGGAAGTGAACTTCTTTAAACACTGCAACACTGCAGGTGAACAGGGTAAAAAAAATAGTTATCACCTTACTTACCCAGTTGACTGATTACATTAATAATTGCAACCATTGTTTGTATTAAAAACTTTTGAAGTTTTCTAAAATGTTAGGTTTGAATATGCAAATGAGGCATTATTTAATAAAATGTGCATTAATTTGCATACATTTCTAGTACAAAAATCTAAAGTTAGTTTCAAAATTGTTGTTTAATTTTTTGACATATTAGAGTCAAATGTTTTTACAGAGGGAATTTCGTCACTTCAGAATTCCGAAAATACTTAGAAGAGACAGAAAACAATACATTTGAAAAGTTTTTTGGGGTAATAAAATGTTATATGTACAAAATCAAGCACATTATATATGAACAAATCCCTCTGTAAAAACCTTCAGGATATAGGCAGGAATAAAAATGTAAAGTTTGGTGTGTGTAAGTACTACCGAAGTAGATTTATGGCTCAGTGTAGGAGTATTGTAACAGAAATGTATTGGCACAAATAGATAAAGTGCTATAAAAGAAACACTAAACAGGGTCTTTTGGATTTTTTTTTTTTACTAGTCTGAAAAAACACTTTAGGGAAAACCAAAAAGCTCAAAATGTCAAACTTGACAGGTGCATGAAAAAGCAGTGTTTTTGCCTGCAGTGACTCCCCTTCACTTAAAGATTTTTATTTTTTATGTTACTGTACTGCACTTTTTTTTACCTTGAAATATCAGTTTCAAAATCATTCTGATGGTACACTGATTCCTATGAAAATGCTGATAAAACTGAATTGGTGATTGCAGACAGTGTCTGAGTGAAGTGTTGCTAATTTGTCAATGTGACAGCATTTCCACAGGAATCCAGGATGTTGACACTTATTGTATCCTTTGAAACACCTGTTTGTAAATTATCACCAAAGGGATGCTACACAATATAGTCAGAGATTCACCTGCATTTCACAGGTGGCCCACTATCTTTCTAAAAACATCAGAGTAGACAAATGTGTTTTACCTTCTACAATGCTGATATGTAGCTCTCCATTCTCTTTGTGCAGGCTGATGGAGAAGTGCAGTTTAGGATATAGGATGGAGCTACTTGTCGTCATGGCACCGGTTTGCTCAGATGTGCAAGGCGTTTCATCTGCGGAAGCTGATATGAATGCAAGTGAGATTCGACTCTGAGTAAATAAAGACTATTTTAGAAGCAATCATTCTCATTAAAATCCTTTGTATTCCTTAGAACAGAAAAGCATTGTAGACTATAGTTAGTTCTAGTCCTCCTAGGGCTTTTCACTGTACGCATTAGTGGTGGGGATTGTTCAGTAAATCCTTCTGCAGGATACATCGACTAGCCATTAGGTGGTGACAAGTAACTGTCTTTTTAAAGTGAGTCATGGAATCATTAACTCATCTGATTCAATCAGTGACATTGATTCATTCCTATATGAGTGCTGCTCAAAGACACGCAGTGTCAAAATGGACAACGCAAGCAGCAATAATGCGTAAAAAATGTTCCTACGTAAGCAATCCTACGTGCCATCGCACTGTTGGTCTGAAAGTCAGCCAACGCAGCACGACATTGAGAACAACAGAACACGTGCTGTTAAATTCTTCGAGAAAGGTAGCACTTCCTTTCTTTCTTTCTGCATCTGCTAGTGGGTGGATAAACGTCAAGTCTTGCTCAGAAAGGAAGGCCTTGATCATAAATTATTATATTGTAGGTATCCTTTACTTATCGTGACAGAAGCTGTGAGCTATGAGTCAGATCTATGTATGTCAACCATCAGGCATGATTATAGTAGCAGGTTTCACTGCTTTAATGTGAGAGGTTAACAATTGCCTCTGGGACACATCTACACAGATTTTAACATCATCAGCAAATGCCACTGGTGTCTAACATGTTAATGGTGTTTAATGGCCATAATTCCAGTTTGCGTCTAGGGATGAGATGACTAATAGTTCACAATTAGAATTTTTCAGCTCCATAAATAAAGTCAACCTCAGATCTTCTGATTTCAGACTAGCAAAAATGAGCCAGTCTTTCCCAGTGGTGCTTAGGAAGACCGGTCACACAAACACACACGCACACAGCCTCCCCCATTGAGTTCCATTAGATTTTAGATGTCATTTCCTTACCTTGCCGCGGGAGGGAGAAGACCTCCTCACGTTCTGTTGCCTGGTTACAGGTGTCGAGCTCGGCAGCAGACGTGTCGTTGGCAGCTCCATGTTCTTTGTAGTTTATTACCTCTTGAGAAGTGACAGAAGGTTTGGGGCGGTAGATTCTAGGAAACTTCAAAGATGCTTGAGGCTGGATGGGTTCTGTGCACTTCTGCACGCTGAACTAAAACGTGTACATAAAGAGGAAAGAAAATACGATGAGCATGGGACATGATGCGCTATAGGGAAATAATATGATTGGTTAGAGAAAAAAGACAAAAAAAGTAGTAGGTTACTCGACTCAAACCATTTGATTTTCAGAATTTCTTAATAGGGTCATCGGATGCTAAGTTCACTTTTACATGTTGTTTGAACATTAATGTGTGTTAGACAAGAATGTAATAATGAACATGGTGGTCGTCATTTACTCCCGACATCCAAGCTGCTGAAGATGCAGTGGATTAGGTTTGTTTGTGAAGGGAATGCGGCTCCCGATCTACATATGTCCGTCTATGTTTGTGTGAATCATTCGTGATCCAGCTTCACTTACAGCAGAAGTGAGTATAAGGTTTTTTTTATGAATCTTTGTGATCGCCTTTCCTAATAATGTGCTAGTTAGCAAGTTTAGCAGCTAAACATGGCTAAATGCTGCTAAAGTAAACAGGTTCGTCACTCCACAGAGAGAAGAGAGGGGCGGGGCGAGCAGAGCTCATTTGCATTTAAAGCAGCCTCGACCAGAATGAGATGATTTTTGAAGAGCTTTGACAAGGTTTTGACAAGGTAAAAAGGGTGTTGTTTTACACTACCAGGTGAATTTTTAACCAAAGTATATTATAGACTTTTCATTAAGACCCTTAAGAATCATATCAACTTGTGGAAAATGGGTATCCGATGACCCCTTTAAAATTATGATGGAATATTCAGAAAACATTGATTCTGCCAAGTAAACCCATTCCAGTAAATCTTACAAAAGGGTATATTCAATAAAAATAATTTAAAAAGTAATACTGTCTCAGTATGAATAAATCATTTCTATTCTTGAACGAACTAAAGCTCAAAAAATAATCAATTCCATTCATTCTTTCCTATTCAAACCTTGAATTACACAGGCATGTTCTGCACTCTGAGACAGGGGCATTTCACTTAAGGGGCTTTCTGATGGCTCAATTTAATGTCTCATTGAGGTTTTGATGTGTAGAGTGAAAAAAACAGAAAAGCATGAATGAAAAAATCAATACCAGAACACTCCATTTCCCCCAGGTGGGCAGTTACCATGCTGAAATAGAGTGCACAGAGAAAGGAGCGAGAGAGAATATTCTTATACGCCTCTCATCTTCCTCCGCCCCCTCTTCATTAATAATAAATACTGGTGCAGTGAGACAGTGCTCGCCTACTTTAAAATCCGATATGAGGCTGACCTTAACGCTAAATATATATATATATACTGTTACACATGCACACACAACCCTTTAGATACAGGTATAACACTCTGCTCTGTCTTCACTGTGGTGTTTTTTGGACAAAACCAGCAAATTAAATATAATCAGTTTTTGCTCATGTATGCCTCAGATTATATTTTATTTGCGCATATCAAAAGAGGCTGAAAGATATAAGAGGGAAATCTTCACTCTCACAATCAGAGCCATTTCTTTAAAAAACGGAGAGCATGATTGTAGGGCCCTATGATTTTGCAAATTTCAGTCATAAAAATTTACTTTGCTGTGTAACACAGAATGTCATGGAATTTAGCAAAATTTGAATGAATAAATCAAATGCTATTGTGCACGTGTCAAAGAAAATTAAACCGCAAAAAGACTGCTATTTAAATATGTTCTACATGTCTGTGTGTGAATGAATAGCACAGCTTTCATTTTCCGTAAAGATGCTTTGATATCGTGAAAAGCGCTATACAAATAAATGTGAATTGCATTTTAAATAATTAATGAAACTGTTAATGTTTCATGCATTCATTTGATTAGTAAAGTTTCTGATAATTGAATTTGTATTACGTTATAAAATAAAGCATCCAGAAAAATTCAAAGAAAGCACAGAATTTATGAAGAAAGAAACAAGATTTCATAGGGCACTATTATTGTAAAAATGGGACCACAAAACCAGTCATAAGGGTCAACTTTTCTGAAATTGAGATTTATACACAGTCTGAAAGCTGAGTAAATAATCATTCCATTAATGAATAGTTTGTTAGGATAGGACAATATTCTCTGAGGGTGCAAAAAAAAAACAAACAAATATTGAGAAATTCACCTTTAAAGTTGTCCAAATGAGGTTCTTATCAATATGTAATCAAAATTAGGTTTTGATATATTTATGGTAGGACATTTGCAAAACATCTTCATGGAACATGATCTTTACTCCTAATGATTTTGGCATAAACAAAAAATTTATAATTTTTACCCCTACAATGTATTTACGGCTATTGCTACAAATATACCCGTGCTACTTAAGACTGGTTTTGTGGTCCAAGGTCATAAAGTTTAAATTGAGTAGTCACTTTCTGAATATTAAAATGTAAAACAGATTTTGGGAAAATAAAATAAAATGAAACTGAGAAAAAAAAATCACAGGGCTCTGTAAGCGTGGATAAATGTCCCTGTAGATCTAGTGTCACGCATAATAAACACATCTGACTATAATAAATTTTGATGTGTGGTTTGAATGACGTCCTTTTTTGATACTCCTTTAGTTCTTCTTTTAGCACACACATATTATGGTCTGTAAGTGATCATTCAAATATACAAAGACAATGAAAGCACTGCGTGTGGGTAGGGGTCAGTTTTTGCCAACGTCACAACGACCAAATGTGCCCAAAAGGATAGTAAAATCTGAAATCATGTATATTGTGAGCTCCAACCAATGGGGACCATGAGAAAAAACAGCTTGATAAACATTAAAAATATTAGTAATAATAACTAAAAAATGTTAAGATGATAAAATGTTTTAGTGAGGTTTCCATTTACAGGCAGGAGATAGGAAATATCATTATCTCCAGATATTAGCGATTGAAGTCATGAGAGAAGAACAATCATGTGTGTGTGTGCAGCTAGTTGAGTCGTGACTCTAGACTGTTTCGGGGAAAGCTCGGCAGATGCCGAACAACACCAGTGTGTGAGACTGTGTGTATAAGAGTGTGTCTGTCTGTGTTTTTCTATGTGCAAAAACATAGACAGACAAATCATTTCTAAACTAATTACCTCTCATAAAAGCACTCCGGAGAAGATTCTAATAATAATGCACTTGTCCTTCACCATTCTTAACTTGCCTGTTACTGGATGAACTCAATGTTCTTTGAAACAGTCAGAGTTCTGTGAGAGAGCTGATCTGATTTGAGAACACAGATGGCTGATTTTGATCATTCTCTTTTGATTTGCAAAACTGATATCAATATTTATGCCTCACAGAGACAGGAATTATATTCTAATTGTTATGACTACATAATACGATTCAGGACTGTGAACAGAAGACACTTTGGCTTCTTTTGTAATATCCCTTTCAGGTTTCTCTAGCTCTTCCTCTCTGTATCCATTAAAGTAACATCATTCACTTCTCATTAGAAAAGTGCATTGCTCACGATAAATTTTATTTACAATAAAGATATTACAAAGAAAATAATTCCTGTCAACTAAAATGTCTGGCTCCAATTATCATCTCAGCCCAGTTTTTCCAACCCGCTCTCATGGGAAAATATATATTTTACGAGGTGGCGGTTTCATATGAACTTGTATGATAAACATACAATTTTTAGAAAAAAGTAAGCATGAAGACCCACCCATAAACGTAACTGTCACTGGGAAATGAGCAAATCAGATGAATATATATGAATGAGACCACACAAATGCACATGAATTAGCTACCAGTTTGCCAAAATATAAAATATATGCAAATTCTCATGAGACTGTAATGGATTTTCTGCTCCTACTACACCAAGCACCAGCAATACCAGAAATATGAAATTAAGTGATATATAGACATCTACAGAAGCCATTAAATTTGATTAACAATGTATACTATGTAATCATAGAGTAGAGCACACATTTTAGTACATTTACACCGTAACGTTACATTATGAGCATGCATGTGGATTAGGGACAAAGGCACCCAGTAAAGAGTTTTCAGAAACATGCAAAGAAATCCTTTTTAGTACAGTATCATTGTTTCTGCCTCAGTGAGCTAACCTGTGTTATGTAAGTGCCACTTCCATCCTTCCACTCAGGTGAGTCAGAACATTTCACTCGTTGCATATGTGGAATGCATCTCTGTTTGTTCCATTATAAGCTCTTGTCTGGGTCTATATTTAAATTCAAATCTATTTGCCTTTTCACGGCTGTGTGTGTGTGTGAGTGAGTATTAGTCTTACCTGTGTCAAAGTATGCAGGATACTGGGTTTTGCTTTCTCTGGGTCAGTCTCGTCCCCTCTTTCAAGTTTCCCCTTCTTACAGCTCTTGCAAAGCAGGGAGAGACCACACAGTGTCAACACTCCAGACACGGTACCCAGCGTAGCCCCCAACAGCGCCGTCGCAGACACGAGCATTCCCACCTTCAAACAGACACCCAAACACACCGAATGAAGTGAAGAGGAGAAGAGGAGAAAACAGGAGGAATGTTCCACTCTTCAGTGATGTGACTCCATGGTGAGAGAGGAGGAGGAGAGAGGAGATGAGTGGAGAGCTACTAGACACAGAGTGGCACGTGTATGTGTGTGTGTTTGTGATGCACTGTCTGAAACCAACTCAGCCTGGCAGACAGAGCAAAAGGGAGAGAGAGAAGGAAAGAGAGACAGACATAGACAGAAGGGGAGGTAATCAAAGGGGAGGGGCTCAGATGGCTGGCAACCCCTCCTCAGTAAGGAGAAGTCTGTCGCTGCAGCCCACCCCCTTCATCACCAAAGTGGCTGTACGTCAGCTTTTACGTCAGAGCTGCATGAACTCACCTTCACACACTGGGTGTGTTGTAGCAGAGCTTCATATACACTCTCACAGTATGGATTCTTAAAATAATGAGATATGAAATGTAGGCGTGTCATCATGAAGAGAGGCTGTTTTACTTACGCATTTGGCAGATGCTTTTATCCAGTGCAACTGCACCTTATCAGTTCATGCCTTTACTGGGAATCCATGACCTTGCTGTTGCTAGCACTACATGCTGCTGTTTGAGCTAAAAAGTTAAACAACATGAGAGTAAACCTGGACCACAAAATCAGTCTTAAGCAGCACGAGTCTATTTGTAGCAATAGCCAAAAATACACTGTATGGGTCAAAGTTATTGATTTGTCTTTTATGCCAAAAACCATTAGGATATTAAGTAAAGATCATGTTCCATGAATATATTTTGTAAATTTCCTACTGTAAATATATCAAAACTTAATTTCTGATAAGTAATATGCATTGCTAAGAACTTCATTTAGACAGCTCTAAGACGATTTTCTCAATATTTTGATTTTTTCGCACAGTCGGATTCCAGATTATCAAACAGTTGTATCTCAGCCAATTATTGTCATATTCTAACAAACCATACATCAGTGGAAACTCATTTATTCAGCTTTCAAATGTATAAATCTCAATTTCAAAAAATGTAGTCTTATGACTGGTTTTGTGGTCCAGGGTCACAAATATGGTAATAATGATTATTCTTAATAAATTTACATTTCTGATATCTGATTTGGCTTGGTTCCACCAAGCTTGTGTTTTTTTTTTGTTTTTTTTTTTGGCCACAAACATAAAAATCTCATGTTATACTGACACATTGATTTGTGTTACATTTCTACACTTTCAGTGACTTACAATAATAACACAATGCCACATTTTACTGATGCTTTCACAAGTACAGATTTGAACCAGATGTCTATAGGGATTTGTCCTTGTGAAAGCATAAGTGAAACAAGTGAGATTAGAAGAAATATATTTCTTATACAGAGGAACAGCATAACAGGCTGGGACGGCATCCGTCATTTAAAAAATGAGGCATGAATATTAATATTATTTTACCAAATCTTACCTGCTTTGTAATGCTTTTGTAATATTTTTTAGGTTTGGAACTCATTCCTTTATAAAGATGGAGCTGGCTGTGATTCAAAGACATGAAGCAGCAATTTGATCGCTTTGACCTTGAGAACGCCAGAGAGAAAATGGATCTGTGACGCCATCTTGAGGTGATATAAAAGGTAAACACCACATTTCAGCCTAATAAATTACCTGAATAGATGTAATAGTTGTCTTCATGTAATAGCTACAACCCTTTTACTATTACCTAAAGGCATATATCTCATTATACGGCTGTATGTATTCTGTGGGTTCTTAAAAGCTATTGCTGAAACTGATTTCTATACGTCGGTTCGATTCTGTTAACGCTTGTCGTTCAACTACTCTGGCAATGCACATTAGCAGCTTACTGTAGCTACTTGAACATACAGCGAGCAGTGTAGTCCGCTTCCCATGAGCCGGTTCCTAATTATGAATTAGTCGGAGCTGTTAAGGAATTTAGGAATTTTCCATTATTACTTTCATTTATATATATATTAAATATAATATTCATGTATTCAAGTATACTTTCAGTTTACTTTTCATGCACTTCTCAGAAATGTGCTTTATGTACTTCTCAGAAATATGGTTAAAATGACATTTAAGTAAGCTATACTTGACTTGCTTCCACATGTAATCTAACACAATCATCAGACATAAAACAGCATCAAAACTGAGTAACCTTGTGGAATAAAAAGTCGACCCATGAAGTGGTAATAATGACTGTCAAGCTTTGGAGTGTTGATCGACTCCATCTAAATTCTGATTATCATTTGGAATCCAATGCATAGTCTTTTTTCAGCTTTTAGTTCAAAATGTTGTTTATTTATTTATTTTTATTTTTTGTGTCATTTATGAATCCCTTCTACATTCCAGTGTTCATAAAAAAAGAATGCATGAAGCTAGAATAAAATGTTTTGTTTACAAGCAGATACCCTGTTTTTTCTTTCGATGTTTTGTATGTTCAGATATTCATATAACAAAACATATACATATTTATACCTAAATGGGGACATAGCAGTATACTTAGTATAGTATGATGTGAAGTTCACTTAAAGAAAACGTATGTGTATACTTGCAGTATAAAACTGGGATTATACTTCAGTGTACTAAAAATGCTACTAGCATTTAATAAGTAAACTATCAGTACACCTATAAGTTCACTTTTAGTAGTTGCAGTACTAAAAACCAAAAACATAGATGCAAACTAGTTGTGTACTCAAAGCCTACTACTGCTGTACTTGAAGTGTACTTAAAGGTATACTTTTATATACTAGAAAGTGGTCAAAGTTGGTCCCAATTTAATATAGTACAAGTACACTGATATTTGTGTACTTACTAAATAAAGTATACTGAAAATTATACTTAAACTTTACTTAAGTATACTTTGATAAAATTAACTTAAAGTATACTTCTTTTTGGTAAGTTCTAAATTAAAGTGTTGACTTTTCTCATACGACTCTGTGTAATTAAATATAGGCTACAGATCATTAGTTTTGTTGTAATCTGTGATTTAGGCATATGTAAAAAAAGACTTATTAATTAATGTGTTGTAGTAGTTTTTTTGTTTAGCATATAATTAGGGCCAAATTTTGTAGTGCATTATGCCACATAAAAACCATGACATGTGTAAACACGTTGTTTACATGAATTGTATTTATTTTGTTGTATTTTATTTTTATTTGTTTGTTCAGTTGAAATGATATTGATATCATTTGAGAATATGGATTGCATTTATTTTTACAATATCAATATTATTAAAACATTATACACACACACACACACACACACACACGCATAAATGTAAACATACTTATATATAATTATATAGTTAAATATATATAATATATAAAATATATAATTAAAACACAGTAAATAAATCGTTAAAAGAAATCGAATTAAAATTATTTAAATACCTTACTGTTACCGTCCTATATTTTCACTTGGTTAATCGTTAGTGCGGCGACATGTGCGCAATATTTGATAACAGAGCAGCGTGCGGACACGCCCTCTTGTCATCGCAGTGAAGGGGCGGGGTTTCGCTTCTGCATTCGCTACAAAGATGGCAACGTCCATAGCGCTCAGCCTGGATAACTTACCGTCTGATCCTCTACTGCTGGTGCTGTCATTTCTAGACTTCCGAGATTTGATAAGGTAGACATTCAGCTTGAGCCGTTCTGTCAGTCCGTGCAATAATAAACACTCTTGTTTGTTTCTTGAATGAGCTTGAAAAATAATGTTCGCTGCACAGTTAGCTGGCAATGCTAACAGCGTAGCTTATGATGTTACTCAAGCAGGTACTGTTGATAGACAAATACGATAATATGGCGATATTGTTCGTTTTCAAGCACTATGAAAAGACATGCATTTGTGTTAGCTGTTGCACCCGATCATCTCATGCATCTTATGTTTGAAGATGTACATGAAGAGGTAACGTTACAGGACTTTATGTAAGTTGACAGTGTAGTGCGATAAGCGGCACTAGACAGACAACACAAAAGCTTTAGTTCTGCTGCAAACGGACGCTGAAAGCAGTTGTTTGTGCTTTGAGGATAATAAGTTGAGTTATGCTTTGATGGTAAACATTTTGGTCTAGGAGATGGGATAATCACGTGACGCTGGTCAGCTGGAACTTTGTGTGGCACCGCCACAGCAACCTAGTTTTCCTCACTGTAAAGACAGAAGCTTTACATCTTGTCGTCAGTTTTACATTATTCCATTTACATGTATGTATTTGGTAGAAATTTTATCCAAAGTGACTTACGTTGCACTCAAGGTAAATTGACTACCTATAGTAAATTTATTTAAAGAGGCTAAATTTGTACAAATTCTACCGTAATCTTAAACTGCTTTCCCCCCTTGAAAACCTAAACATTTTTCCAGTTGATTGAAAGTATAGTGGGAGCTTTAAAGAATTTATTTCATTTTCAGATTTTTTGACTTATGTTTACTTAAGCCTTCAAACTAACTTAAGTTGTGTTTTTGACGTTATCAAAAGTCTGTCACAATTACTCTTTGTACCACATTACACAAAAAAATCCACTTGAAGGTTGATCAAGGCCATGATCAGACCTTTATGTTTTAAGTGATGAAGCATTGCCTGAACATGTTTCTTTTTTCTTTTTCTTTTTTTTTTTTCTCTCAGTGTCTAAAGTAGTTGAATGTGTTTGTTTGATCTGGCTTGTTCTTTTCTCAGCTGCAGTTTTGTAAGTCGTCGACTCAATGAGTTGACAGGCCATAACCCCCTATGGAAGAGACTTTGTCAGAAGCACTGGCTCCTCACAGAGTAAGCTCACGCCTCATGCCCTCTGAAACGTTTGATTCATTTATGACACATGCATTTTTCTGTCTTTTTTTAGATCAGTTGTAATCAAAATATGGTGTTGATGACAAACTATTTTTTTGTTTTCAGGGCAGACAAAATCCACAGAGGCCTGGCATGGAAGGAGCTGTTTCGGGAGTTTTATGCTGATTTGGGCCGTTACATTGACTATTACAGCACTCTCAAGAAAGCCTGGGATGACCTGAAGAACTACCTGAATCAGAAATGTCCTCGAATGATAGCTTCACTTAAAGGTTTGTCCACACTGTTACTCTTCCTACCATACTTAAATACATACATACATATATACCTATGGGTGTTAGTTTTCATAATATGAGTGTTACCTGCTGAAGGTTTTATTTTCTTTTCTCTAAAAAGAGGGAGTGAGGGAGGAAGAGCTAGACACCATAGAGGCCCAGATTGGCTGCAAACTCCCTAATGACTACCGATGCTCCTATAGGATACACAATGGACAGAAACTGGTGGTCCCTGGGTAAGTCTTAGAATTTCCAAAATCACTTCAAAATCCTTCTAAAAAATTTTTCTTCTATATTTACTTGTCAAGATTAGAAAATGAAAGTATTTATTTAAATGCTAAAAATTGATTTGAATAACATTTACTGTATACAAGAAAGTGGACAAAAGTTCCTTTAACGTCATCACCCTCTGGTCTTAAAAAAATGTCATAGTATCTTATGTTATCAACAAATGGCAAAATGAAAAGGGTCAGTCTACGGACAACAAACCGTATGAAATTATAAATAGTTGTTGCGATCAGATTATATATATACACAACAGTGAATAGGACATTTAAGAATTACACAAGTTAGATCAAATGAAGATCCACTGCTAAAATTCAATATCCTTTAGTAATCTTTAACATGATCATAACTGATGTGCACTGCACTACCTTCCCTCCACAGGCTGATGGGCAGCATGGCTTTGTCCAATCACTATCGCTCAGAGGACCTGTTGGATATTGAGACAGCAGCGGGGGGATTTCAGCAGAGGAAGGGAATGCGGCAGTGTCTTCCACTCACATTTTGCTTCCACACCGGCCTCAGCCAGTACATGGCTTTAGAGAGCACAGAGGGACGAACACGCAGTGAGATCTTCTATCAATGCCCGGTTAGATCACCACCCTCAGACAACAACAATCTACCATGCACAAACATGCATTTATGTGAAGCTGACAAAAGTGAAACTATGATGCAAACCACAGAAAACAGGTTTTGTATGAGCTGGAGGCTACATTGCAAATGTTACAGGGGTGTTACAGGAATAGTTTTGAAGTAGGAACAGTTTCATTTACTCACTCTCAGATAATCTATGATGTAGATGAGTTTGTTTCCTCATAAGAACAAATTTGGAGAAATTTAGCGTTTCATCACTTGCTGGTCAATGAATCCTCTGCAGTTTATGGGTGCCGTCAGAATGAGAGTTTAAAAACAATAATTACAGAGGTCCATCAATTAATGTCATATGATTTGAAAATCTGCATGTTTGTAATATACAAACCCATCATTTAGATGGTTTTTAATTTAAAACTTTTTCTACCAAAAAAAGTTATCTCATCTGAATCAGGAGAAAAATATGCACAGATCAAGCGCTGCTTAAAATCAAAAACAGTCCAAAATAGTTCTAAACAAATGACATTTTTCACTGGAGCAAGCATTTTTATTGATTATGAACTTTGTTTTGGCCAGTAGTGAGGGTTCAAAGTTCAAATGCACTGATGGATTTCTGTCTTACAAACACACAGCTTTTCACTTCAAAAGACATTAATAAATTACCTGTGGATTGTTGTGATATTTACATCAGTTTATATCATTATAAGCTAATAATTAAACAAAAATGATGGCACCCACTCACTGCTGAGGATCCTTTGGTGAGGAAGTCATGCTAAAGAGTAATGTTGAATTCCTCTAAATCTGTTTCGATGAGGAAACAAATTCATCTACTTAGATGGCGTGAGGGCACATTTTCAGCAAATTTACATTTTTGGGTGAATTTCTCTTTTAAAGGCCTCTCAATTGCATTGTAGCTGATAGCTGAAATAGTCCACCACATCAAGTACAATTCAGCTTGTGCATGTGGAAGTCTCCAGCGGGAGGGATTTTTCTTGCATTGTTGCACCTTGACCAGTAGGAGGAGCTCTTGTCTTGTGTGTTACAGCCCTTCTTGCTAGCTCTCATTTATTTTTATTTTTTTTCGCAGGATCAACTGGCACAAGATCCCTCTGCGATTGACATGTTCATTACGGGTAACAAAGTGCAAAAGCCTGCATTAATGCATTGTGGCTTTAAAAACCATCTCAGAACTCTTCTCTCTCCTCTTTTTTTTTTTTTTTATCAGGTCCTAACTTTACTGAGTGGTTTACTTCGTATGTTGACAATGTTGTAACAGGAGAATACCCCATCATTCGGGACCAGATCTTCAGGTGGTCCATCTTTCGTTGTCTTACACTTAGTAACTTGTGTCAGCATCTGAAATCACAAGAGCTTGTTACAAGTGCGACATGACATTTTATTCCCTTTTTCAGGTATGTTCATGACAAGCGCTGTGTGGCAACCACTGGTGACATCACAGTATCGGTCTCTACCTCCTTCCTGCCAGAGCTGAGTTCAGTTCATCCGCCACACTTTTTCTTCACCTATAGAATCAGGTACTACGTAAATCCACATAGCTAATTTGGCTTTGTGATCTGAATCAGGCTATTTAAGACCTGAGCGCTGCACAAAAGTAGCCTTGGACGATGGTGAAGTTACATTGTGAAATTTTGACTAATATTGGGAGGGAAGCTGCATGTTCAATAGCATTTACATGCATTTACACAGACTGTTTAATGCAGCTCAGAGGTAAAAACAGTACTGATTATTATTATTATTATTATTTTTTTGTATATTTAATTGTAAAATGATTATGAAAAAAACCACCAGTTGGCAGCAAGTCACTGTCTTAATGAGTTGATTCACGGACTCATTTATTCAAATGGTTTGTTCAAATGACTAATTAATTCAGTGATTGAATCATTCATTAAACTGATCATGCAAAATGTGGATTTAGTCAATAATGAAGCACAGATATGTGTTACTCTGAAAAGCTAAACTACGACTGCGTTTTCGTGCCATGTAAAAAAAAAAAAAAAAATCTAAGATTGCAAGATTAAAGCCATAATATTTCGAGAATAAAGTTAAAATTATGAGAATAAAGTAGAAATACTGTGAGAATAAAGTCAAAATATTTTAAGAAAAAGGTCAAAATGTTTCAAGAATTTAAATTGTAGAAATTAAAGTTAAAATTGATACAATTTTGAGAGTAAAGCCTATAGTGCACATGCAAATGGCCCGGATTGAGAGCACTGGGAGAAGTTGCTAGGCCACCGGAATGTATTTGAATATTGTTTCATCTGTGCGGCCGCATCATCTTACTGGGATGAGGAAGAGTTCATTTTAAGGACTTGCGGAAACGGCGTAATATCAAGAATATATTTGTTAACAGCCTGAACAGAACTTTTAACTTTTTTTAAAAATTGTTTTATTGACGTTCCTTTTGGGTGGCACCATAGCTCTCTTAAGTAACCCTTTTTTAATATACCACATACATATGTGGAATTATTAGCAGAAGTCATGCCATGTGTTGCACTTGCAGGGACAATATGCTTGGAAATAATATTTAATGTCTTCGATTGCATTTGTTATTTGTGCACCAGCCACCCAATAGCAATAAGCTTTGTGCTTTCGGGTACTTATAATATAAAAGTGGCATCCAATCTTTTATTCCTCACATGTATTTAATTAAAAACATCAATAAAACGTTCTAAAGGTTGAAGTGGGCTCCAGCTTGTTAGCATAAGTTATATCGTTGTCTTTTTTGAGGTATACAGTGTTAAGTAACTATTCACAAGCTGTTTTATTTGCAGTATAATACAGTAAATTATTGCACATAATATTTAATGTCTTCCACTCATTATTTGCAGTGCGCTAGCCACCCAGTAATTGCAATAATTTTGTGCTTTTAATATAACACAGCTCAGCTTTCCAATTCTGTCAATTTTATCACGAAATACAAATTATAAATGTGTTTTTCCCCTTTATTTGAAATTTATAGCAAGATATGTAAGTGAAGGAACAACAGAAGGCATGGGAAAAAAAAAATCAGTATAGCCAAATTTAAAGAAACGAATGTCTCATTATTGTAAGCAGACAGATGATTGACTCACATGCTGCTTAAACTGAAGCAAATACAGCGATCTGTCATGCCACATTAAAGAGTGTGAAAAACACATTATTATAAAAGACGTATTGTTTGTATTTTGCTATAAAACTTACAGATTTTGAAAGCTGAGACTTCGGAATATTTGGAATATAATTGCTACAAATTAATTCTTTTAATTTAGACTTTTCTCTAAACATTTCGGCTTTATTTTTGAAATATTTCGGCTTTATTTTTTAAATATTTCGGCTTTGTTTTTGAAATATTTCGACTTTATTCTTGTAGTATTTTGACTTTATTCTTGTAATATTTTGACTTTATTCTTGAAATATTATTATTATTATTATTATTATTTTCTTTTTTTTAATGTGTCAAAAAGTAGAGATCTCAGTGCTTAATTTGTAAAGGAAGTTCTTACTAAAATGTGACCTTGGACCACAAAAACGGTCATAAGGGTGAGATTTTTGAACTAAGATTTATACATCATCTGAATGAATACAATCTGAATAAAGAAGCTTTCCATTGATGTGTGGTTTGTTAGGATCGAATAATATTTGGCCGAGATTTAAAAATCTGGAACCTGGGGGTGCAAAAAAATAAAAATATTGAGAAAAAAGCTTAGCAATGCATATTACTAATCAAAATTTAAGTTTTCTTAAATTTACAGTAGGAAATTTACAAAATGTCTTCATGGAACGTGATCTTTACGTAATATCCTAATGATTTTTGGCATAAAAGAAAAAAATAATTTTATAATGTAATATATAATATAAAGATAATTTTTACCCATGCAATGTACTGATGGCTATTACTACAATTATAGTAATAGCTGTGCTACTTAAGACAGAGTCACAAATGATCAAGTTGCTTTCTGCTAAAACTTGCTGCAATGCAACACAGCACTTGACATAGGATAATGAAGTGAGCTGAACTTATGACCTCTGAGCTGTGCCATCTTATGCATCAGGATTGAGATGGCGAAGTCGGCCCTGCCAGAGAATGCATGTCAGCTAGACAGTCGGTACTGGAAGATCACAAATGCAAATGGAAATGTGGAGGAAGTCCGTGGCCCTGGTGTTGTGGGTAAGAGCACATCCCTGTAAGTTAAGAGAAAATTAGAACAGTAACAGAACAGTATCTTTCTGTCCATATAATTCATAGTGACAGTAACTCTATCTTCTAAAGAATGTCCTGCATCTGTTTTTGTGTATGCTGTACATGCAGGTGAGTTTCCAGTGATGACACCCGGTAAAGTTCACGAGTATGCTAGCTGCACCACGTTTTCCACCACCTCTGAGTACATGGAGGGCCACTACACATTCCATCGGCTCAAGAACAAAGAGGAAGTGTTTGACGTTTCAATTCCACGTTTCCACATGGTGTGCCCACCATTCCGTGAATCGATGGCGCGGTCGGTAAGTCGCTATTTATGTCTTTCTTTCACATCCAAGAAAAATGAATAACCAAAACGCTAATGTGTGTACATTTGTGATTCTAAATCCCTCATTCTGTGTTTGTCTCTCTCATTTAGAGCTCAGTCAGTGAGGTGTCTGCTCCTTATGATGATGAGAATTCATCGGACACAGATGACTATGAGGAGGGAGAAATGCGTGGCATGAACATGGCTGACCCAGGAGGACGCTGCCCTCGGCATGTCTGATGCACATTTACATGCCCCCGGCCTGCACCCGCCCACAGATACTGACGCACAGACACACTCGCACAAACAGGAGAGCAGGAGGACAAACAGAGCTTTTAGGCATCCATTGTTTATTGTACAGCGCTTTGTGCCTGTCACCTCTTGAGCGTTTTCTCCAGTTTCTGAGGGCATGTGTCTGGTTGTGGCTTATCTGTGTCTCTGCACGTCTGTGGATGTGTGAGATCATTGTATGTGTGTTTGAGTCTGCAAGTGTGTTTTGAGTGAGAGTGAGTTTATTGAATGTGTGTGAGATTCTGTGAGATTGGCTCTTCTTGCCCGGGTTTCACAATGACCTGCCAATTATCTAAAAGGATAGTTCAGCCAAAAATTGAAAGTTGGAATTTACTCACCCTTATGTTGTACGTCTTTTTGTCTCCTGTGGAACACTAATGAATATGTGTGTATATTTTGTTTTGGACACTTACTTTAATTTTATGGACAAAAAAAAAGAAATTCTTTAAAATATCTATGACAGAAATAAAACATTCATACAGGTTTGAAAAGACATAGGGGTGAGTAATGACAGAAGTTTCATTTTTGGGAAAATTATTACTTTAAAGGATTTGTTTGTCATTAACTACTCGCCCTCATGTTGTTCTAAACCCGTAAGACCTTTGTTCATCTTCAGAACATGAATTAAGATATTTTTAATATTCGAAATCTTTCTGACCCTCCATAGACATCAACACAACTGACATGTTCAACGCTCAGAAAGGTAGTTAGGAAATCATTAAAGTAGTCCATGTGACGTCAGTGTTTCCACTGTACTGTTATGAAGCTATGAGAATAATCACTGTTGTGAACAAATGTCAAAGATGGACACGGAAGAGAAGAAATTGTTGAATAAAGTTACTTTTGTTTTCTTTGCGCAGAGAACATTTTCTCTTAGCTTCATAAAATTAAGGTTGAACCAGTGACGTCACATGACTGTTTTAACGATGTTCTCACTACCTTTCTGGGCCTTGAATGTGCCAGTTGCGTTGCTGTCTATGCAGGGTCAGAAAGATCTCAGATTTCATCAGAAATGTCTTAATTTGTGTTCCGAAGATAAACAAAGGTCTTTGGAATGAAATGAGGGTGAGCAATTTATGATAGAATTTTCATTTTTGGCTGAACTATCTCTTTAAAACCATACAATTACACAGCATGAGGAGAAAGTTTAACACTACTGTTAGCAGAAAAGTACACGCACACTGAATCTGGAACACTGTGTGTGTTTATATATATATATTTATAGAGATATAGATACTTCACAGAAAGGCAAACATAAATGGGTTCCATTCATTTCCTTCATAAGGCCTCAGGTATTGCGTAGCGTGTATGTGCTTGTGTATATATGTTTGTGCTTGTGTCGTCTGTACCGAGGGTTTCGGGGGCAGATCTTGTGAAGTGAAACTGATTTATTCAAAGATGAGTAAAAAGCACATCGACCCAAACCAGCCAGTTCACGTAAACATCATCTAACCTGTGCAAGCAATCATTTAACTTCTCTTAGTTACTTGCTTTAGTTCTCTGCTTTGGTTAGCTGTTTAGAGGTGCTGATGCCCTGTTCTCCGAAATGCTGGATGGATTGTAAGTGTAGTTTGGTGTAGCGTAAAGGAATATCTTTTTAGCTCTGATCATCTTAAGGGCTGGAGGTTACACAGACTGGTGTGAATGACAAGATAAGATCATTTTATGACAACTTTATGGCATTATTATTATGACTTTCCACATTTTTCTCTTTAAAATTCTGTGCAAGAGGTAAAGGATCAGGTAAATATCTTTGTTGTTCAGTTTTTCAGAGTGAGACATAGGCAGACTCAAGAATTTCTCTGCTTTTTTTCTTCCCTTCCCCCTTCCTAATGGCAATGTGAGCTGATCTTGCCTAGAGATATGTATGATTTTGATTTTCATGTTTATAACTGCAATTATATGTTATCATCTTTGTAAAATAATGCTGTGCAGTGAGATTTTCCAACAGGTTGCTATTACGTTCTCTCTTTAGCCCTATTGAACCTCTCAGATTAGTTAATAACTCCTGTTTTTTATTTTGAATGTGTGAGGGTTTTTTTTTTTTATTTGGAGTAAATAAAAAGGTAATGGTGTATCAATAATGTGTTTCACTGTCACATTATTTGTTTACATTCCCAGTGTGATCAGGATGCCTTCTACTATCTAAGCACAAAGAGGCCATTGATCTATTTTTCACCAGCCAGTCTCAGTGCTATTGTCTCATGCTCTGGAATATCTCTGAAAACACTTATTGTTCTCCCAACACAAAACTTAGAGTCATTTCTGTTACTCTGACCCAAACCCTAACCCTAACCCACCCTGATAGTGTCAGTTGTCATAGCAACATGTTGAAGAGGCCTTGTTGTAGTCAGACTGATGTTTCTTTGTTGAGCCGTTTTGTTTTTTGGCCCACATCTCCTCCCATCTCTTTACTCATTCATTTCAACTATTCTGAAAGAGGGAAAATGCTAAATTTCTGTAACATATCTTAAGTACTTGGACAAGCAATTCATTTTCCTCAATTTCTTCAAGTGCCCACACTAGGGCCAATACAGCAGACATGCAGGGTTTTCAGGACAGATCACTTCAAATATCATTTCATTGCACACCAGTGTATATTTAGTGGCCCTTTATACCTACATGTGATTTGTGCTGAGTGATTTTGATTATGCATTCACTGTTACTTGCTGACAACCTCGCATATTCTTGGGCTGTTCTTGGGCCACAGCAGAATGAATCCTTGTGTGACGATCAATATTATGCTACAGGATAGCTTAGTTTCAGGGAGACTGTCCCTGCTTCTAATGTACAGTCCATTACTTGTGATTAATCAGTGGTTGAATTGTTATTAGGAGTTCAAGCACATATCACTGAAACCCTATTGTAATTGTTAACATGGTCATGCATCAACGATCTCCACGTAAAACTGGTTGTGCAGACCAAACTGTAAGTTGTAGAGACTTGAAACTTGGAGGAATGGTAGTACTCACACTGCCTACCACGAGACCAAGGCTTGCACCAATCGGCCTGATGGGGGCGCTGCAGCGATCGAAAGTATGAAATCACTCCTAACTCCTAAAATGTCAGTCGCAGGTTCAAGTGTCTCATGTCGTTAGAATCCTTGTCTTATGCTGGACAAAATGCACGCCAGATTCATTTGTTCGAAATTTTCAGGTTTTTCGCTTTTTTACCAAAAAAAAACATGCTTTTGCAAACTAGTTCCAGGTTTTTCACCCGATCGGTGAAACTAGTGCAGAAAGATTCTCTGGAGAGTCAAGTTTAATAATTACCCCAAAAAAGTTGAACTTTCAACTTTTGGTAAAAGGCCTATAAGTCCTGAATGGAATGAGATAACTTATCTCTGCTAAACTCACAACACTTATGTAAGAGCTCAATCTGAGCTCACAGGAAAAAAATCACAGAGCTTGGTCACTTGGTAGTGCTGTAAACATAAAAATGGTTAGAACTGTGCAACCATTTGTCCTATCAACATGAAAATCGCTGTGCACGGTCTTGGTCTGAAGTGCCACAAGTGTCTACAAGGACATTTGAGTATCTCAAAAAACATGGCCGCCATTGCCTGATGATTTTTGAACACCTGTTAGACAAGGTTAACAGAGGCTGATCGGAACAAAATTTGGTGGGCCTGTTCGACTCACGGCGTTAGAGGTCTGAAAGAAATTTGAGAGAAATCATCCACTGGGGGGTGATATCACGTTTTTCAAGGGCATAAACGTTTGTGCGTCACATTGTTTTTCACACATACGCACAATATTCGTATCAGACGATAGAAGTCCTCATTCCGGACAACTAGAACCACTGCTGTCAATCAAATCCTTTGTTAAATGATTAAAAAGAGGTAAAAACTTTTGTGAATTAGTCCTACACTGTAAAAAAAAAAAAAAAACAACAATTTAAAAAAGTTGTATCAACTTAAAAAAAAGTAAGTGTTCAAGCTGCCTTAAAATGTTAAGTTTATTCAACTCAAATATCCACTTTTTTATGTAGTACAACTTAACATTTCATGTTGACTAAACTTTATAACTGCATAGACTGCAGAGACTAAACTTTACGGCAGCACAAAGACTTACTTTTTTAAATTGAAACAGCTTTTAAGTTTTTTTTTTTTTTTTACAGTGTAGGTTTTTTGCTCAAGCTGGAAAAAAAAACACTGCAGCACAATTCTCTGAACTCTCTAGGCCAATATATTTTTTTTTAAAAATGTTGAAATTTACCCTTGGGGAAGCTGGGGGTTGTTAAGAAAAGGGGCCTGTCCAAATTTACCTTAAATCTTTAAAAGCCTAATGGAACACATGGCACAGGTGATTCTAAGCAAACATGTGAAGTTTTTAAGGAGATCAGACCACAGCTGGCATTATAACAGTCATAATTTTTTTTTAAAAACATCATATTTCTATGGACAATTACCTGTATTTGCCAAAAATGCTTTTTTCAGTCATTGATTTAGGTGGTTACACACTTGCTAAACAATATGACTTTTTCCATATTTCCTAAATGCCTTAAAGCGCTTGAACCCTTGTAATCGCTGCTTGCAGCTGTATCAGCTATGTTATTTTTTCTTTTTTATTTCTCAAATTTAAATTTACACACAACACCTAATACTATATGTTGTGGAAAAAATGTTTCCCAACTCTTGTTGTGAGGCAAAAAAAAAGAGTATTGAAGAATAGGAAAATATGGAGTTTATTCCTGCAAGGTCAGACAGTTATACTGCGATTCAGTTACACAGTGTGTGACAAACGACAACCCTTCATCCAAGTTTTTTATACTCTAAACTATACGAGGATGCTTTCGCATTAACCAATCATAATGCATATTTTTCATACATTCCCTTTTATGGGACCCCTGCCAAATAAACAAACCTGTCTTCCTGTCCTGCACTTTTGACACATGGTATCAACATGAGCATTAAGACAGACACAGAAGAATCTAGAATTGAATAAGAAGATAATAAAGTCTTGCATGTCATGATGTCTTGCAACCTCTCGGCTGGTGCTTTGTATTTAACAGGAAACAGAATGCATTTAGCTCCACCATTATATTCCTTAACATATTTGGGTCTAACATGAAATTAATGCTAAAGATGAAAACTAAAGAGACATAAAGAAACTAAATTTCCCATAGCATAATTAGGACAGTGGAATGGTATGCAATAAAAAAAAAACAAAAGATTCATTGAAGAGCATTGTGGGCGTGTTTAAGAAAGCGTGAGTGGCTTGAGCTCTTCAGTTTTCAGACTGGTCTGGATGTGTCTGTGGTTGGATTTCTTCTTCACATTGGGGTAAGACTACAGAAGAGTAACTGAGAGATTATGGCATTATTATTTATTGAAATGTAATGAAATTATCAGTAACTTTTAAGCATTAAACAGAGACACTGTTTTTTTCCAAGGTTATGATAGACAATTATGATAAAATGTGTGACATTTGATTTAAGGTAGTCTATTTGGTTTCTGTTTTTCAAATACTATAATTTCTGAAAAGAAAATCAGTCCATTAATTTTTTTTTTTGTATGTGGGTATCTCTCCAAACACTTATTTTAAACTTTTTTTTTTTTCAATGTACAGTTTTTTTTTCATAAATGTCACATTTTGTCAAGCGTTATGCCATAAATATGTTATATATAATATTCTTATGTGTACTGTATATATGTGATTCAAGATGAGATGCCATAGGATGTTAATAAAAGGCTGCTATGTTCAGAACTATATGCTGTAGTTCAAAAGACAAATAATACAACAGAATAGATTCAAGAAAGTCAAAAGTGTAACGATTAAAATAGAAAATAACAAGCGAACAACAATAATAGTTGTGATGGTAGTTGCAGTAATAATAATAGTAGCTGTAATACAGGCCAGATTACTGGCCAAAACACCTTTTCTCTCACGATTGTAAGTAATCTTTAAAAAAAAATGGTCATCATGTAGTTCCAAATTTGTCTGACTTTCTGCAGAACAGAAAAACAATAATGGTAGCCGAACAGTTTGGTTGAGATGGTTGACTCACCAAACACTAAACACCATTATGTTCCAGAAAGAAAGTCACACAGGTTTGGAATAAAATGATTTTGAGAAATTCTAAGTATAGTTCAAGTCTGTTAACATATTTACTGACATATCGCTTGAGACTTACTGATAAAAAAATTGTAACTAAACTTTACTTGGAGTACTACTTGTGCACAATGCACATTTCTTAATATTAAGCCTAAAATATGTTTTGATCTCACTGTTGATGAGGACTGTATGATCTTTAGATAATATCAGTCTTTAAATGCTAAATATTTAAAGTGTAAATAAAGTATAGTTGCAATAGTTCCATTTTAGCACCATCAAATATTCTTAAGGATATCTTTAGTTGGACTTCTTGCACACATTTAGCAGGCTTTAAATATACCCGTTTAGTATACTAAAAGTACAATTGCAGGCTATTTTTGTCAAGTACATAATATGTAAATATATTTGTAGTATACTTAGCATGAAATAAATGTATTTTAAATACATTTTAGTATATTTCTCGGATTCCTCTCCCTCTCTTTGTCAGAATCAGACTGGTAAACTGAAGGCATTATGAAAGCCTCTGTTGGAGTGTGTGTGGTGTTCGTTCTGGCTCTGGTGGGGATTGGTATGTATTGCCACTGATCCTGTTTTCACCATGTATTACTTTACATTTTGCATTACTATTCTTGCAAAAAATAAAGTATCTTTGTGTCTTTCAAGGCTCTGCCATTAAATGTTACTCTTGTAAGGACTACTCAGGCACATGCTCTAAAATTCGAAACTGCTACTACGATGATGCCTGCGTGTCTGTCTACGAGAGAGGTGCCAGCTCACTCACTCTTAGAAAATAGTGTCTTTCCGTATTCTAACAAACCTTTTCCATGACTCTTTGACTTTGCATGACATATCTCTCTGCTCCCCTAGGCGGTGACACGTACAGGCAGTGTATAAAGTACTCCGAATGTGATTACGGTACACTTGCCGAGAAGTTTCCCAAACTTTCCAGCTTCAAGTTCTCCTGCTGTACCTCTGACCTGTGTAACACAGCACCTGTGTCAGTGTCCAGCCGCTCTGTGGTGGGAATACTGCTCTCACTAGCACTCTTCTGGTGGGGTGTTCTCTAAAACGTCACCAACACAGGCGCTTCTGCATCGTTCCTCTTAAAGCTGGTAGTGGTATCGTGCAGTGAGAATGCAGAGATCTTCTATATCTTGAGTTAAGTGGTCAAAGAAGCATTCACAGCTTAAATCTCAGCTGTATGTTAAAACAGTGTGTGCTCACTGCTAAAGCTTGTAAGCTAAAGCTTGTATTTTTTTAGTTTTGCACTTAATAGTGAAAGGGAAACCATCCGATTATAATTTATTGTATTTAGTGTTGCTTTGTGTACGTGTACTCTTTTGCGGCTAATCCTGTTACCCAGAAAAGTGGTACAACTGAGTGAGTGGGTTGTGAGGGTGCTGACATTTTCAAAGGGTTAATGTATCATATCATTGTAATTTCCATAAAACCCTTTATGCCTGCTTTTCCTCTGCCTTGTTTACGAATGTCTCTTTTAAAACTTTAAATCTCTTGAAAAACATTGCGTGCAATATGTAGACATATAGTCTTTTCAGTGTACTGATTAGCTTCTTGTTACCACTATAGCCAGCGAAACTTACTGAACCTTTATGTGACCAATAAAAGGAACATGCAGTTTTATGCAAAATGAGAGTTTGACAATTCTGTTAAATATTTACAGTGATTCCTCACGCATCTCATTGCCTCTAATTAACCTGCAGTGCTATAAAGAACAAAAAACTATATCAGTAGTCTTTTTATAGTAATTTATTGGCAACTTACTATACTGGAGTTGGTTTAAAATTTGAGGTTTGACTGTATGTAATTAATGTTGTTTGCCTGTGTTAACCACATAACCTTTAGAAAAACCCACTGGAAAAAGAGTCCTTAGCCATGACAAGTATCACTGCAACACCCCCATGATTTTTGTTTCAAGGCATATATTCATATATTTCAATTTATATATTTAACAGTTCACTGTCCAAATAGAACAAGTTTTTGACCTTGTTCTATACTGGTTTAGAAGTGACATAAACTATTCCTTATTCATGGGAATAAGTATGGGTCAAAAAGATCAATTTTTCTTTTTTTGCCAAAATCATTAGGATATTAAGTAGATCATGTTTTATAAAGATATTGTGCAAATCATTGCTATCCATTGCTAATAACTTCATTTGGACAACTTTAAAGGCGATTTTCTCAATATTTAGATTTTTTTTGCACTTTCAGATTCCAGATTTCTCAGCCATACATCCATACATCAATGGAAAGCTTATTTATTCAGCTTTCATATGATGTATAAATCTCAATTTTAAAAAGAATTGACCCTTATGACTGGTTTTGTGGTCCAGGGTCACATATATTTTAATTAAAACTGAAATTAAAAACATAAAATAATCTACAGATGCAACTCTGCATGTGAATTTGAAGAAGAAAAGAGATACTGTCTGTTAAGGTGGTATTGCATTCTGATGGCTGTATTGAGCTTGTTAGGATGCATCATCCCTATTAGAGCATCTTTATTAACCCTCAAGCATCCTTCGGGACAATTTTTTTATAAAATAGTTTTCTTAATACAAGACTTGGCTACTTTTCCTAAGTTTGACACCTAAACACACACACGCAAACACACACAAATTGACTTGATTCAACAAAGTTAAGTGGTTGAAAAAAAACCTCCTTAATTTGTCTTTTGTGGACAAAAATGTGCATTTATCCAATAAAAATCAATAAATTCAACACAATGCAGATCATACATACACATAAATGAAAGGGTGAGCCTACAACATTCTCAATGTGGCAAACACTCACACACAAACACACACAAACACTTCAAAAGATCAAAGTCCTACTGCAAGATTTGTTTATGATTCCAAACAAAAAATGTCTGGAACGTGCTACTTGGTAGGCTTATTGTTTATTCTTCCTATTTGGCACCATTTGGCACCATTTTACTTTTTTGAGTTATTGATTTTTTTTTTTTTTTCTTAGAAATACTTTGTCTTTTCCTTATAGCATGGTCAGATTTATCGGTAAGCGTATTTTGGCATCTTAGTATAGTCTCACCCAACATTTTTAATTCTACAATTTTAACTTTAACTGATAAAATCTAAAACTTAAGAGGTTAGGTTCATTACAACAATGGTTTATAGATTTCAGCCTATATGCGGCCATTGAGTACTACAGCCATAGTGGCTATTGATATTTTTGATATTATATCAAAACTATATTGTTATATTATTATACATATTGTATACAAAGTCACTAAAATTTTAGGTTTTGGCTGTCTAAACTTAATGGAATT
>JAHKKF010514322.1:0-12217 GCA_019740295.1 Labeo calbasu | reverse complement strand
CTTAATGGCAGTTCCTCAGCTGGTGCAGGAGCCCAAGAGTATCCGATTAGAAATCTGCAATCTGCTGCCAGGTTGTTTGAGCCATAAATGAGGTAACTGAGGTTTAAAAAGCAAAAAATGGTAATTGAAATTTATTAATAATAACATAACTGCAAGGAATGGAAAGCATGTGACAATTTTGTAGGTAAAAACTGCAAAAACTACACTTACTGAAGTTATGTTCATTTTGTATGTTTATTTTGACAAACTAGGGTTTAAGATTGTGCCTTCTAACAAAGTTTAAAATAAATGATGTTTGAAGATATTATTGATAATAAATAGAAATTTAATTTATGTTTAATTTATACAGAAAAAGAGATTGGAAATCTGCAATGGGGTACCTAAAATTAGGTAAAAACAGGATGTAGAATTGTATTGCGATTTTTAATTGAAGAAAGTAGAAGATAAAATCATCAATTGATTCGACAATTTAATATTTGACAGTTTTGTAGTTAAAAATGACAGGTTTGACAAATTTTGACATGAAACATGAAATGAACTAGGAATTGGAAATTATTCACAAAACGGCGAAAAAAGAAATGGCAATGTATTTTTCAGCCTTGTTTAAAAAAAAAAAAAAAATTCAATTCAAATATCAACTCAACATCTGAAAAAGAGCCAAGTCTTGCATTTTGATTTTTTTAGAATTATATAAAGAAAAAATTCACTGACGAAACATCAACACTGTAAACATGAATCAATTGGTAAAACTCCAAAAAAAAAAATCAAAATTAAAAAAGCGGGAAAATCATTTACATTATATAGAGTTAAGAAATTCAAAGTTTAAGCAAGCACAATTGATAGATTTTTTTATTTTGTGATCATACATGTTAATTACTTATAACTTGAAATATATGAGTAAGCTAACTCCTACATTTAACTTTAAATAATCATGTAATCTCAACTTAAATATTTTTAGTAGTGGACACTTAACTAGCTACTTCTCTGAATGCTAACTTGGTAATTATCATAACCACTACTGAATAAGGGAGTATAAAACATTTGACACATACTGTTCTCAAACCGAGAAAGACATGTCAAAGCATGCTGGGAAATAGAAATCCCAGCCTAGTTTCAGTTAAATTTAAATTTTAAATTTAAAGTTAATCCATATAAAACTCAAAACATTGAAACAATTCAGAATTCTTAAAATGTGTCAGTTTTGTGAAAAACAAAGTTCTAAATATGTATAAAAGTTAATTTTTTATTTATTTATTTTCTCAATTTAAGTTTGCCCAACTCAAACCAATTAATTATTTTTAAAGAGGGTTTACAGTGATAATATAATGAAATATTTGTGATTTATATCTTGCAGAAATGTTTAATTCACCAAAATACACAGCTACTTTCAAAAGCCAGAAGGAGTAACTGGACCATGGTAGAGATCTCACACACGCTGTGTATTTTGTTCAAGCTCCTGGTTTGCAACTGTATAGGAATATTTATATTAGATATTAAGACTGAGGTGTGAGTCAATAAGACAGGTTTTTGTGCTAAAATACTGTTGATAAAACTGGCACAACTGTAAAGTGAATTCACTCCTTAGCTTCAGGGTTTAAAGACTGTCCTTGCAATTAATGTACTCTGTGTTCTCTTGGAAGACTTTGCTGGTATTACAGTAACAAAACAAAATCTGTGCTAGAACATGCTGTTCGGTCTGTTGCAGCTGCAGAAAAACAGGCAGTGTGGATGTACACAGTAGCCAGTGTGAGCGCACTGGTGTTGGACTGATCTATGGCCTGTGCGCTGGCTGGATTTGTTTAACCCTGAATGTCAACCGGTGCTGTCTGGAGCATGTGTGCAGGTAATACGTACCAGATGACTCGAGTAGCAGCCCAGGCTGACTGAATACAAAGCGAGTGTGAGAGAGGAGGGCTTTTTTTTTTTTTTTTGCTTTTTTTTTTTAAAGCCTGACAGCAGGTCAAATCTCTATTCAGTGAGCATGAAGTAGCATGAAGCAGACAATGTGAACTGCTGGGAATTTTTTTAAAGATCTACAGAATATAATGGGTATTGGAGTTGTAAGAATTAGAAAACAACTGATGCCATTTTTAGTTGACGTACATAAATGAAAAAGCAATTAAAAGTAATTTAAAGCAGTTTAACATAAGGAATGAAGGGGTATGAATACTTTTGCAAGGCACTTTGTGTATATATATGCAGTCATTGCAATAAAAAACTCAATTATTTTACTGTATATTTATAAATACACTATCAGTCAAAAGTTTTTATACAGTAAGATTTTTAATCTTTTTAAGTCATTCTGCTGATCCAAAATACAGCAAAGGCAGTAATATTGTGAAATATTTTTACAATTTAAAATAACTGCTTTCTTTTTGAATATATTTTAAAATGTAATTTAGTCCTGTCATCAAATCTAGATTTTTAGCATCATTGCTCCAGTCTTCAGTGTCAAATGATCCTTCAGAAATCATTCTAACATGCTGATTTGCTGTTCAAGAAACATTTTTTATTATTATCAATATTTAAAACAGTTTAGTACCTTTTTTCAGGATACTTTGAATAGAAAGATCCAAAGATCAGTATTTATCTCAAATAAAAAGTTTTTGTAAGATTATGCACTATACCATTCAAAAGCTTGGAGTCAGTATCATTTTTTTTTTTTTTTTCAAAAAAGAAAACAAAAAAAACCCTTTCATTTAGCAAGGATGCTTTAAATTGATCAAAAGTGATGATATAGACATTTATAATATTACAAAAAATTTCTATTTCAGGTAAATGCTGTTTTTCCGAACTTTCTATTCATCAAAGAAACTTGAAAAAATTCTGCTCAGCTGTTTTCAACATAATAATATTAAGCATAATAATAATATCAAGTTTTTTGAGCAGCAAATCTGAGTATTAGAATGATTTCCAAAAGATTATGTGCCTGGAGTCAAGATGCTAGAAATTCAGCTTTGAAATCACAGGAATAAATTATATTTTAAAATATATTCAAATAGAAAACAGTTATTTTAAATAGTAAAAATATTTAACAATTTTACAGTTTTTGCTGTACTTTGGATCAAATAAATGCAGACTTAGTGGGCAGAAGAGACTTCTTTAAAAACATCAAAAAACTTTTGACTGGTATTGTATATGTAATATTTATTTATATATTTATTTGTTGTGGCCGCTATGTACCAGAATACTATTGTACTATTGGAAACCATCAGTGTACCATTACAAAAAAAAGGCCTAATAGTGGCTTAAAGACTTTTAAAAAAAATTATTTTTCTGAACATTACACACTATTGGCATCATTGGCATATTTTTGTGCTGCGCTCAGAAAGGGTGATTATACACTTGGATTGGTGAATAAATGTTTGCCCACTAAACTGAGAGTGGGTGGGGTGTGCCAACGCACCTTGGTCATCTCTGTATGCCAGCCAGTGTCTGAGCAGACCAACCACAGTCTGGACGGATGAACGACCTGCTGTTAGCAGGATGTGCTAAAGAGGATTGCACTTTCCATTTTGCATATTCATCCTGAATACAAATAAATAAATCTCCAAATCCAAACATTCGGGGGGCATCTTTGGCAGTCGAGACGACCACCCAGACTGCCACGGGCTTGGGGTTTGAAACCCTCACAAACACCCAAACAAATAACAAACAAGCCCAGCGTAGATGACGCTTTGAGCTAATGAAATGTGATAGAAATAGTAATGAGAGAAGTTTGTCTTGAACGGTCCCTGTTTTTGGTTTTCTCTCTCTGGCTGAAGCTGCCCTCTAAAGTGCGTGTTCATTCATATACTGGATATTGCACGTATTTGTTTTAAAAGTGATGCAGTTTCAAATTAATCTTTATTTTAAATTTACTAACAATCATTGTTTTTTCTTTATTTTATTGAAATGATGTGCAATAGTTTAGATGATGCGTTGAATGAATGATAGCTAAAGAATAGTTCATCCAAAACTTTGGCGTTGTAACTTTAAACCATTGCTTCTGACCAAAATATGAGTCCATAAACAATAATAATGCTTCCTCCAGTGGGAAAAGTCCATCCCCTGTTGTCATCTCACATCATAATCCACCCACATATTTGTTTAGAACTGTTTTGAGTTGTAAACGGTGCTTGATCTGTGCATATGTATCTCCTGATTCATATGAGTTAGAGAAAGCAATATTGTGGAAAGAGAACCCATAGTTTTGCATTTGAAGATAAAACATTTTAATTGTGTTTTTGTAATTACAAAAATGAAGCGTTTTGCTTCACAAGATGTTCATTTTTGTACAGTTGTGTGGATCACTTGTGGATTTTTGTGATGTTTTTATCAGCTGTTCGGACTCTCATGCTGACGGCACCCATTCACTTCAGAGGATCCATTGGTGAGCAAGTGATGTAATGCCCCATTTCTCCAAATGGATGAAGAAGCAAAATTATCTGCATCTTGGATGGCCTGAAGGTAAGTAAGTGTTTAGAAAAATTTCACTCCTTTAATAATGCTGAATTACATATCACTAATGACCATCATAAATCTGAGTTGATGACTAAAAGTTTTTTTAATACTGTAGTTCTTTAGAGAGTCAAATTTATGGAAGCTCGTTTCCGCCACTGAATAAAATTTTTAAAAAAAGTTATTGCGACTCATCTCGCAATTCTGACTTTTTTTTCCCATAGAGTTGTGCGATATAAACACTCAGTTGCGAGATATAAAGTTGCAATTCTGAGAAATACAGTCAGAATTGTGTGATATAAACTCGCAATTCTAAGAAATAAAGTCAGAATTTTGTGATTCTGCGCTAGTATGATGGATTGAAAGTATCAAAATATACCATATTTTGCAATGTGCATCAGTAGTAGTTTATTTTTCTGAAGTACCTTGTAAATACCATGATAATAATTTACAAGTAATAATTCAATACATTAGTAATTGAAACCATAGTGAGTGAATGCTTTTCTCTTTTTTTAACCATGCATTTTGTTCTAATGAACATGTTAGTAATTGTATTATTTTATTGAATGAAATAAATGTAAAATGTAATTTTATTAAATAAACACTTTATCATAATATTTTACCATATTATTATTATTTTATTAATATATTGTGGGTATGTTAAATTATGTGTTTAACAGTTCAGAATTATACATTATACATTATACTATTTGGTCACACTTTATTTTAAGGTCTAATTCTCACTATTAACTAACTATTAAGTATGACGTTTGCCTTGATAAACACCCAATTTTCTGCGCTGTAAAAAGTTTTCACCAGTTTCAACTTAAAAACTTAAGTTCTGCCTTTAAATTTTTAGTTAAATAAACTTAAAACAAGTCATTTCAACTCACTACAATAAAATGACTTAATGACTTGTACTTTTAAGTTGTTTTAACAACAGTTTTATCACACAATTCTGACTTTATTTCTCAGAATTCTGAGATATAAAGTCGCAATTCTGAGAAATAAAGTCAGAATTGTGTGATTGTAAACTGGCAATTGTAAGTTATTAAGTCAAAATTGTGAGATATAAACTCGCAATTCTGTTAACATATCATATATATGCGAGTCTGTATCTCATAATTCTGAAAAAAAGTCAGAATTGCGAGATGCAAACTTGAAATTGCAAGAAAAAAAGTCAGAATTGTAAGGTTAAGATTTTATTTTTTATTCAGTGGCTTCCATACAAAATACAAAAGACCAGCTGTTCCTATTTTAATGATTTCATAGATAATGTATGAAATGTAATGATACTAAAATCAAAATATATTCAAGAAATCAGGTCAGTTTACTGTTTAGCTAATATCTGCATTCAGAGGCATACATTTCTGAGTGCTAGACTGTTTTCTTTCCTTAGTCTGAGAGTTTCTCTAGATTGCTCCAAATGGTTCTCTTATTGCCTTAGTCCTCCCAAGTGAGTTGCATTTCAATATTACCGTCAATAAATTTGCAGCCAACAAAAAGGAATTAAGCCCAGTAAAACGCCTATTGCTATTAGTTTGAAGAGATAGAATACAGCTCTTCCAAGCAGTCCATCCAGCGCACAATCTCCTGCGGGTCAAATAAATCTCTGCGCCATCCTTTCCACTCAGTAAAACCATTTAACTTTACAGGCAAATGTAGCATAAGAGAGACTGAAAAAAAAACAAGTGGAAAATCCAAGAGGCAGAAAAGTCGAAAGTCAAAAAGAGCAAAGTCTGCAGAGGCATTTTACAGCCCAACTACTTGTAACCAAAAAGACTCTTAGCGGTGCATGTTTTACGTGAACATTTAAATGCATTAATCATGTGCAAAGGCACGAGGGACCGCTCTCCATCACCCGCTGTAATTTACAGTGCCGGCCCCCCAAGACGGAGGAGAAAAAGAAAACACAAACTAGGCCCATGGGTTTGATAAAGATGTTAGGTGATGAAAACTGACTTAAAACGATCACATACGAGAGAGAGAGAGTCTGGCCAATTTTTGCACCTGGCTCCAAAGGAGCAGCTAAGCAAACTTCCTTTCCCCGTTGTGACGTCTTTTTTCATACACGTTTCGGCCTTTAAACGGACAGGACAGCTACAACTGCTCTCGGCTACATTTGGTCAACCCACCACGACTGTTTTTGCTGATCACCAAACTTTGCATAGTAATTTGACATGCACACCTCAGCGAACACAGAGGCCCTGCACCATCTGTAAAAGCGCTACCAGTTTGCTTGATTTCATTTACGCTGTCATTTTTGTCTCGTAATGTAATTCGATGGAGACACTGCATTCTCTGATCCTTAAAAGCGTATCGGGGGAATGTATTTTCCTGTAAAAACAATTTCCTCATTGTGTTGGTTCTAATGACTAAAAGACTTGTTAGAAGCACTTCCATAAAGCAAATTTGACTTCAACATAATGAACTGAGTTGCTCTGCTAAAACAGCAAAGTATCATAATTAGTTTTTCTTATTATTTGTCATGTTGGTAAAACTACTTCATGTGGCAGGATGCTTATACAATCTGTACATTATGGCTAAGTTTTTTTTTTTTTTTAAGCATGTAGCTTTTCCGCTTCAAAGCTGTTTTATTGATTATACTTTCCTTGACAATAAACATACTTACGATTTCGGAAATCCTAATTACAATTTACAACATTCAAGTGATTTTTATCTAAAAATAATTGACGTGTTAATACAATTTCAGATTTCTCTCTTTCACTTACTGAAAAATGCAGGAAGCTTTTAAACACTAATACAACATAATGAAGATCAGTAGATGTGAATATAACGTGTTTCTATGTATTTTATCAAAAAAATCAAAGTGCCATATCCTCCTTGAAATTGTGACTTTATGGTCGTGTTAATATACGTTCAACTCGTAAATGCAATCTTTTTGACTTGAACAAATCCAATTGTCAGCTCAGTTTCAAACTGGTCATGTTCAGTTCGAGTGAATGATTCTTTTAAATCACTTCTTTTTAGTGATTCAGTTCAGTTATTTGAACAGCTCGCTCTCATACTGAATTGGCTTCTCACTGTGAAATCGTGTGGATAATAAAAATAATAAAGCATGCTGGATGAGGTTGATACTAAAATAAAATGTCATTTGCCAGAGCTAAAGAAGGTGTTTATTACATTTAACTCCTGAATCTGAAGCAAATGACTGTTTCAAGTAAAGCACATTTTATGACTAGTATGAAGCATTGAAAGTATCAAAATATACCATATTTTGCAATGTGCATCAATAGTACTGTTTTTTTTTTTCTTTCTGAAGTACCTTGTAAATACCATGACACATAACGTAGTAATAATTTAATACATTAGTAATTCATACCATGGTGACTAAACGCTTTTTTTTTTTTAACCATGCATTGTGTTCTAATAAACATGTTAGTAATTGTATTATTTTATTAAATGAAATAAATGTAAAATTTAATTTTATTAAATGAACACTTTATCATAATATTTTATCATATTATTATTTCTTTATTAATATATTGTGGGTATATTAAATTGTGTTATATACATTATAATTATTTGAACACACTTTATTTTAAGGTCTAATTCTCACTATTAACTAACTATTAAGTATGATGTTTGCCTTAATAACAAACAATTTTCTGCACTGTAAAATGTTTTCACCAGTTTCAACTTAAGTTCAGCAGCTGACTTAAAATTTTAAGTTAAATAAACTTAAAACACATTATTTCAACTCACTACAATAAAATGAGTTAATGACTTGTACTTTTAAGTTGTTTTAACTTATGAGTTGACATTGCTTGTACTTTTAAGTTGATTTAACTTATTTTAAGGCAGCGGCTGAATTTAAGTTTTTAAGATGAAACTGTTAAAAACTTTTTACAGTGTGCTTATTAATAGTTAGGTCGTTATTAAATTTAGGTATGGGATAGGATTATGGGATTTAAAATATGGTCATGCAGAATAAGGACTAATATGTGCTTTATAAGTACTAATAAACAGCTAATATGCATGCTAGTAAATAATGAGAATTTGTCCTTAAATAAAGTATTACTAATTATTTCAGTTAAATTCTTGAAAACATCCTTAATTCACACTACTTTTTCCATGTTGCTTGTAGTGTAACTATCTAAACATTAGCTTGTATGCAGAGCATTTTTTAGCTTCTAGATACATTTTTTTTTAATTGCAGTAAACTAAACAGTATCTTGTGATTCTAGCAACTGTAGTGCACTTCACAACACGTCTCAGATCTTCAATAGCAACACTTGTAATTGCAGTGTTAGTTCACATTAATCAAAGTGTCAGCTGCAGAGAACTAAAGGCTTTGTTTTGAGAAGGGCCTCCACCTAGCTTGCACCAGAGTGCATCCATTAAGGGGTTAAATAAACACTATTTGCTAATACGGCCTTTATTTCAGCTTGAGTGGAAGGAAACGGAGTCACTGAGTGTTTGCAATGCAGGTATGGAAGCAATCTGTTGAAAAAACGCAAACATTGTGGACTCTCCGCAGTGTTTGTGTGTGTGTGTCTGTGAAAAAGACAGATAGAGGGAGAGCTGATCACTGAAAAGCTACTGCAGATGCTGCTGTGCGCACTGTCAGGTTGAGGGCTGGGGATGATTGCCACATCTGGAGTGAATTTATCCTATAATTCGCCGTATTACTGGCGCAGTCTCTATATAAGTAGCATGACCACGTTTACAGTCCAGTCGGTAAGCCTGCAAGTGCCCTCTGCCCTACGCTAATTTATACTTGTACAGGGCGGAGAACACTGAATTTATTACAGTCTCCACAGTACTTAGGTGAATTACACTGAAACATGCCATATTTCACCTCTGAATAAAAAGAAAGCATATTTTGCATAAAGAAAGTGAGGTCAGTTTTCTTTATTGTAATGTGATGTTTTTCTTTTTAAAAAAATCGAAAATTACAAGATTAATGTCAAAATATTTTAAGAATGAAGTCGAAATTACAAGAATAAAGTCGAAATGTTTTGAGAATAAAGTTGAAATAAATAATAGCAATAAGCTTTGTGCTTTTGGTACTTTTAATATAAAACAAAATCTCAGTTTTCAAAATCTGTCAGTTTTGTAGCGAAACACAAACGATGTGTCTTGCAATGTGTTTTTCACGCTCTTTAATGTGGCGGGACAGATCGCTGTATTCATGAAAATCAGTCATCTTTTCGATTACAATGAGACATTCGTTTGATTAAATTAGTTTTTTCTTAGTGAAAATTCCACCACCTACTCAAAAACACAAAAACATCTGTGGCGTCCAATCTTTTATTCCTCACGTGTATTTAATTAAAAACAACAATAAAACTGTCTAAAAATGTTGAAGTGGACTCTAACTCGTAACACAAGTTATATCGTTGTCTTTTCTGAGGTATATAAGTGACTATTCACAAGCTGTTTTATTACCGGTATAATACAGTAAATGATTGGAAATAATATTTAACGTATTTCATTCAATATTTGTAGCGTGTCAGCCACCCAGTAATTGCAATAATTTTGCACTTTGTTGCTTTTAATATAAAACATATTAGCTTCCAAATTCTTTCAATTTCTCAAATTATCACTATATACAAATTATAAATATGTTGTTCCTCTTTATTTCAAGTTTATAGCACAATATAAACGTGAAGGAACATCAGAAGGAATAAAAAAATAAACAGTATAGCCTAATTTAATGAAACAAATGTCTCTGTGATCGGAAAGATGACTGATTCACATGCCGCTTAAACACCACATTAAAGGGCGTGAAAAACACATTGTAATAGACATATTGTTTGTATTTCGCTATAAACTTTGACTTTGGAATATCTCCCGGGCCATTTGCATGCACAAAAGGCTAGAATATACCCTCAAAATATTATCAGCTTTATCAACAATCTCGTAATTGTTACAGATTAATTCTCATATTTTTGACTTTATTCTCGTAATTTTCACTTTATTCTTGAAATATTTTTACTTTATTCTCAGAATTTTGACTTTTTCTCAAAATATTTCGACTTTATTCTCGTAATATTTCGGCTTTATTTTCATAATTTCGACCTTTTTGAAATATTATGACTTTAATCTGGTAATCTTTTTTTTTTTTGTAATGTGGCACTAAAACAACGTTGTGTATTCTCAATGGTCATTCTATGGAAGCTTGTTTCCACCACAGGTAAATATAACTTTTTTTTCCTCGCAACTTTGAATGTATCTCACAATGAGAAAAAAAGCTAGAATTGCGAGATATAAAGTCTGAATTGCGAACTTGAAATTGCACATAGAAATTCAGTCGCCGCCAATAGCCTTAGCCTTAGCAGTGCGCCATTCGAGTCCCAGTTCGCGGACCTTTCCCGCTCCCACCCCTCTATCTCTCTCCCATTTCGTTTCCTGTCACTGCTATACTGTCCTGTCAAAATAAATGTTTAAAAAAAAATAGAAATTCATAAAAAAAGGTTGTAGTTGTGAGATATAAACTTGCAAGTCTGAGAAGAAAAGTTGGAATTGTGAGATAAAAAGTTATAATATCTTTATTTTATATTCTGTGAAATGATAGAAACGATGTCTATACTGTAATCCAAGAAAAAAAGTATGAATTTTTAAATTAAAAAGACACAATTACACTTTTTTTACACGTTTTTGTTTTTTATATCCTGTGGCAGAAACAAGCTTTCATATTTTCATTATTGTAATACTATATATTTTTACTGTATTTCTTAATACAGTGTTTTTTTTTTTTATCTGCATCAATTAAAGGCAGTACAAGAAATGTTGTTATAAATGCTTTTACTACTAATATGTCTTTTTACATTAAGGTAATGAGAATATTTTTGTGACATTTGAGTGATGAAAATTTGATGTGAAAGGTTACTTGTTGCAAAAAAACCCTGAGTAGTCCTAATATACAATTTATTTTCTTTCTTTTAAATTTGAGATGAATTATGACCCAGACATTTTCTTGACACAATAATTTAGTGTACATTAATTCATATGGCAGATACTTTTATTCTATGTAGAAAAGTCTAATTCAGTCACTAATGACTGCATATTTTCAGACATACATTGATTGTAATCAAAACTGCAAATGTCTGATTGGTTTTCTTTGACGTCATATTTGCTTTGACTGATGAGATTCTTTGTGGTTAACCTCCATGTTTATCATCTTATATCTATTTTTATCAGTTAATTGTGTCTGATACATCACATTGTGTGGTTACACAGAGAAATATGGATGATTTGAAAGCCCATCATTCAGCTCCATGCATTGTTTTTGTTTGTTTATGAAATATTTTGGCTGATTATGCATTCAGCTATGAATACAACTGTATCACCCTCAGCTATGTAACACATTTTAACATCTTTATTCCTTTCCTCAGATTTCCCTTCTGTAAAATGCAGCCATTCCTGCAGACTCCGTCTGGGCCTGCAGATCTCCAAGTCTGGTTAAACTGCTAACCAAAGACTGCTGTATCGTCTGATCCATTTCATCCTCATAACAAACAAAAAAGGAGGCCCGTCTCCGCCTGGAGTTCTTTGATGAGACGCTGTTGTGTCTGGATGATGAGGTAATAATGAGGGTCTTTTGCTGTTGATATATTAACACAAGTTCATTCCTGCACACGGCGGCTTGATTCTGCCAATATTCAAGCAGCCAGGGTTGTGACAGGTTTGTGAGTTCCCTGTGGAAAGCTGGCGGGGCAGATCTTCGCTGTAGACTATGCGTTATTGTATATCCTCCTCCACAGTAACTGCGAATCATATAAACGAAGATGAAGTTTGCAGTCTATTATTA
>JAHKKF010514320.1:3540-15559 GCA_019740295.1 Labeo calbasu | reverse complement strand
ACATTACTGTAATACAGACATGAAAACTTATGATTTTTTGTAGCATTATAGTACAGTAATGTACAAAATACATGTTGTATAAATACTACAATATAAATAATACTTTAATTACATTAGTGACAATGAGTTCTTTAGCATCATAATAATGTGAAATGTCATAATGCAATCATTCTTGATGGTAGAAACAGGTGTTTCATTTTTATCTCACAAAATGTGATTTCTTGTTTTTTTCTTTCAATGAAAGATAACCATGACATATCGCTGACAGGTTTTCTGAGATTCACCCATAAATTTGCCAAAACAAACAAAAAAAAACTTGTTTTCAGAATATATATCTTTAAAAAGTGTCATCTTGTTTCATTGGCGCATTTGTTAAGTGTGAAAACCTCAGTGCATTTATTTTATTTTTTATTTTGTCAGCCGCTATTTGTTTTGCAGTCAAAGGCGTATACTCACAGGACTCTGACATCATAGTACTGTCACACATTCGCAGCTTCTGTAGGTCACACTGACTTTCAAACTGATTCACTCATGCTATCTTTTGCCTCTCCTCCCGTTCCCTCTCCCTCTCTCCCTTTCTTTTTCTTCTGCTCTGAAAGCTGCATTCTCATGAAACGCATACTATGTAGAAAGAAAATCGAATGCGAAGCATGAAAAATTCTTTTATGGTGCCGCTGTGGTTCAAAGCTTGGATTAAGGGTGCGATTTAATATGAAGTTTATGATTTATATGGAATCAAGTCACTGACTAAATTTGAGGTTTTTGTGAGCATAATCAACATTTTCATTGATAAATGTTGCAACTGCACTAACCCAGAGAAATGAATAAAGGCAAACTAAGTTGTTTTTAAAGAGGTCTATTTTAAGCCCTAGTCAAAGAGATTTTTTTCAAACACCCCTCTTCTCATTACAGTATTACAACGAGAGTTTAGTTTTCTGTGTGTGTTCTGGTTGCCATTCTCTCTCTGCATAATGGTGACCTAGATAGAAAATATGCATTGTGGTTATTCATTCCAGCTTATTCTGTTGTGTTCCCTGTGATTTTCTGCCTAACAGATTTAGCCTTTGTGTGTAAAACTTTGCTCTTTGCTGTTGTTCGGTTTGAATGGAGGCCAAATAAAAAGCTGAGCTACAGAATATTTCAATTGTCCGTGTACAGGAGTTATGCCAGTCATCCTAATGTTTGGCTTCAGCGATCTAATGCTCTGAATCTCCCTTGCAGGTTCTGGCAGGGCGAATATACGGTGGCCGTGAGCATCAACGACTACCTGGACGTGTACTGTCCGTACTATGAGACGCCCCAGCCTCACAGTCGCATGGAGCGCTACATCCTTTTCATGGTGAACCATGATGGTTATCTCACCTGTGAGCACCGCATGAGGGGCTTCAAGCGGTGGGAGTGTAACCGGCCCCAGAGTCCCGACGGACCCCTGCGCTTCTCGGAGAAGTTTCAGCTCTTCACCCCCTTCTCGCTTGGTTTTGAGTTCCGACCTGGACACGAGTACTATTATATATGTAAGTGTGTATTTTCAGTGCTGTTTCAGCAGCGGTGTGTGGTGAATTTTGAAATGAGAAGTGAAGTCATTGTCCACAACAGTATTCGAAGGCCTGACATTTTTGGTTTGCAGGCTCTAGTTTTAGTTTTAGTTTCAGGATTGCTGAAATTGAAGTACTGAATGCTATTTAGGGATACCCCTTTTTTAAGTGGATGAATTTATGTGACTTTTTAACCGTTCATGATTTACTGAATAAGAGCTTGGCATAACCAGAAATATATGAATACTTTATGTAAATGCTAATGGAGTTTCAAGATTTTATTCATTTACTTTTCCAGGATTTCTTAGAAATCCTACTTTTAAAATAAGGCTACCTTTTTGTGTTAGTTTTGTCGTTTTTGTATTATTTATAAATATGTATAATTTATTATAGTTTTATATGCCACCATATTTTACATTTTTTTAATACATCTTTTTAATTACATTTTTAGTTAGTTTGTTATGAGCTTTTGTCACTTCTAATAGTTTTTGGGTAACACTTTACAATAAGAGATTTGTTAGTATTAGTTAATGTATTAACTTATATGTGACCATGGAACACAAAACTAGTCATAAAGGTCAATTTTGTTTGGTTTTGTCAAATTTGGTTTGTTATGATAGGACAACATTTGGCCAAGATACAACTATTTAAATATCTGTAATCTGAGGGTGCAAAAAAATAAAATAAAATCATAATATTGGGAAAATCAGCTTTACAGTTGTCCAAATAAAGTTCTTAGCAATGCATATTACTAATCAAAAATTAAGTTTTGATATATTTATCGGTAGGAAATGCACAAAATATCTTTACTTAATATCCTAATGATTTTTGGCATAAAAGAAAAATCGATAATTTTGACCCATACAGTGTATTTTTGTCTATTGCTACAAATATACCCGTACTACTGATGACTGGTTTTGTGGTCCAGGGTCACATATGAACAAACAATGAACAATACATTTATTACACTATTTATTAATCTTTGTTAATGTTAGTTAATAAAAATACAGTTGTTCATTGATTGTTCATGTTAGTTCACTGTGCATTAAGTAATGTTAACAAACACAACTTCTGATTTTTTTAAATTGCATTAGTAAATGCTAAAATTAACATTAAGACTAATAAATACTATAGAAGTATTGTTTACTCTTTTGTAACCTTAATGTAACCTTATTGTTAAGTGTTACCAGTTTTGATTTTTAAAAATAGTTTTAATACTTTTCATTTACCTTCTTCCAGTTTTGGTTTTATTTCAATCAGTAATTTTAGTACTTTGACTTGAATTTATTTCAGTTAGTTAATACAACATTTGCAAATCAGTTTTTATCTTTTGTTTGTAATTCAATATTTATTTATTCTTATTTTCATGAATAAAAATGGTTTTAATAGTTTTTATTTTAGTTAATAATAGCAACACTGCCACATATTTCGTTGTTGAGGAGGTGAATCCAAATAAGAAATCTTGATTTTCAGTTGTCTTAGCTCATTTTAGTGCTTGTTTTATATTATTTGAATTAATAAAATAAAATGACTAATAAAAATTAGTCATTTTATGGCCCGCTTGGAGGTTTGCTGGGCCCAAAATGAAGTACAAACATAAAGTCCAAAATAAATTTCCATTTGATGTTTACACAATTTTAAGGTTAAATGGAACATCATTTTACGTTTAACGTAATGCCATTATAGTTTTTAATTGATATTGATTGAAGTTTATGAATGAAAAATAATGACTACAATAAAACCTAAGCATGTTTTGTGTAGTAATTATAGGCCACAACTAGCTGTTAATTACTTATAGTCACCTTTTTTGGACCATTAGTCAACAAATGCTTGGTAAACAGGATTAATGACAGTCACAGACACAGAGGTACATCTTTAATTAAATCAATCTGAGTGATTACTATGCGTAATTCCAAAGTTATTTTGATTAGCACATGAATTGTTTACTTTGTAATTAGTTCATTTCCACCAGATTGACCCATTTATGTGGATTTGTGGACCGGCTGTGAACATGACAGGCAGGCATTATCAAACTGACAGGGTCAATCAGCCAATCACAGAGACTTTCTATGACTTCTCAGGATCTCTGAGAACACAAAGAGCTCCAGGGAAGCAAAAGAGACGCTGCCTCACTCTGAAACTTGAGAAAACCTGAGAAAAATGAGTGCTTTACGAGTGCTCCGAGCTCCTGTTTCATACTATTTGTTTGGTTATTTCTGTTCTATCGTTTGAATTTTTTCTGCGTCCTTAGACAAAAATGACAGGGCATTTAAATAGTTTGTGAGAGAAATACAAAAAGACGCTTTAATCTCAAAAGCTTAGCATTTCCTAAATGAGAAATATCCAACAGCTTAGTCCCATTAACCTCACAAAGCTTTAAACCGGTGGGTTCAAATGGGAAACTCGTCCTTCGCGCGTTTGTCTCACTGTCCTCCGGTGAAGACAATTTGGTGTGGCAAAACCAAATTTACAGTAGACTTTACCAAAAAAACATCTATTTTCACGTCAGCCTAGCTGTTTTAATAAGACAACATGAAAGACTTGTATCGGGAAGATGCCGGGAGAAAACAGGGAGAGGCGAGCAAATCAATAATTTATATGGTAATTACAATTCCTGACATGGGAGGCTGTGGCGTAGGCAGATGTGGCTGGGCCGGGAGCCACCTGTGTACAGTACAGAGAGCCCGGCGACTTTGAGCTCTCGCCGGCTTTGTGTCGCAGAGCCGCACTGTCCATCAGCAGCCATCCCCCATCTGCAGAGCGGCCGGACGGGCCTTCCTTTCTCCCATGGAGATTGCCACAGATCCTACACGCTTTTCATTTGACTGCTGATTATTCCCTGATTGACAGCTCAGACTGAAAGGGAGCGGAGCAGGCGCGGAGGGGGCGTCGTTCTGAGTCAACATCCCCTCCACCCAAACCCCCCTAAATCAGCAGGGCGTAGCGCTGCTTATCATACACGCCGCAGTGTTGTCTCCGCACACGAGAGAGAGAGAGCGGGAGAGATGGCACAAAGACCAGGCGAAAAAGTTCAAAGATACCCTTCAACTCGGTGTTTCTGCCCCTGTCCCCCCAAACTGATTTTAATGCAAGCTCCCAGCCCTGGTCCTGCATTGTGAAGGCTTTTGTTTCAGGGCTGGAAAGGGCCTTCGGACTCCCCCGCTCCCGATTCCATTCAGCCACTCCCCAAGAGGATTGTTTGGATGCCGGCAGCTCTATGGGCGTCACGGTCCCTAAGGGGATTGATGCTTTGCGGCAGGGTCGGCGGGGTCAGCGATGAGAGATGGATCTGAGAGGTTATCGCTGGGAAGTGGGGGCTGATCTCGATTGTCTGCTGGTAAAAGAACACGTCCATCAGACCTGGTCAGACTTAACCCCCGGACTTCCATCTCTCCGCCCGTATTGATCGGCTGTGATGACATCTTGACAGGCGTCTTCTACACAGCTGCCGGCGGTTGAGGTTGGGTGCTCTCCAATGAACCTAGGATCCGGTGTAGTGAACATGCCACAAGAATACACAATGACCTGGGATGGGCGATGGGGCACTGGGGGAGGGTTGTTCAGGTTGAAGATGACAAACTCTAGACAAGAGTTGGATTTTTCTTTTTCCAGGGATCTATAGAAAATTCGAGTATAGATCCTAAAATCATCTCACATTACACTAATAGTGGTTAGAAAAAACAGATGCATTGTCAGATTCATATGTAAACATAATTTCAATTCAAAATAATAATAGTTTATTACAATATGTACTATAAATAAAAGCCAGTCATTTTTTTCTGAATACAACATAATCAGTGTTGGGAAGGTTACAGATTTTAAAATGTAATAAGCCTATTATCTACAACCCAATTTTCAAAAAAGTTGGGGCGTTTCGTTGGGGCGTTATCTGTTCATTCTCTTTAACCTTTATTTAATTGAATAAAATACAAAGAAAAAATTCCAGTGTTTTCATTGGCCAACTTTTAATTTTATTTTGTAAATATCAACACATTTTGATTTTCATGGCTGCAACACACTCTGAAAAACTTGGGACAGAGACATGTTTAACACTGTGCCACATCAACTTTCCTTTTAAAGGAGAAGTCCACTTCCAGAACAACAGTTTACAGATAATGTGCTCACTCCCTTGTCATCCAAGATGTTCATGTCTTTCTTTCTTCAGTCGTAAAGAAATTACATTTTTTGAGGAAAACATTTCAGGATTTTTTTCCATACAATGGACTGATATGGTTCCCCCGAGTTTGAACTTCCAAAATAAGTGTGCGATAATAAGAGTACTAGCTACGTAATTTAATTACACATTTGGTTTACAGTTACATTTATTTTGTAATTAAATTACGTAGCTAGTACTCTCATTATCGCACACTTATTTTACATACATAAATAATTTGCAAATTGACAAACATAAACAAAAGTTTGGGGTCAGTAAGATTGTGTAAGTGTGTATTAAATATTTTAATGAAGTCTACCACCAAGGTTCTATTTATGTGATGAAAATACAGGGGGGAAAACTACAATACTATTAAATGGTAATACCATTTAATTTATTCCTGTGATGAAAGCATCATTACTCCAGTCTTCAGTGTCACATAATTCATTTTAATGTGCTGACTTGGTGACTTATCACATTTTGACACATTTTGTCAGGATTATTTTGATGAATAGAGGGTTATTAAAAAAGTCTTACTGACACTTGTTACATATAATGCATCATAGCTGAATAAAAATATTAAATAAAAAGTCTTACGGACCCCAGACTTAATTTTTTTAATATTTAACTTTATATAAAACTTAGTTTTATATATAAAACTTTTACCGTTTTTAGCCTTTATTCAGATAATATGGAGATGGACAAGGAAGTAAAGTGGGAGACAGAGGGGCATGGGAGTGAAAAAGTTATTTTATTATTTAATATGTTGGTCCTTGCGATCAAAATGTGAAACCCTCTGCTCTAGACCAATCCCAAGTACTACAAAAGCTTGAGAAGGACATTGAAATAACCTGTTTTCCTCATGTGCTGGGTTTTCGTTGTGGATATTTGACTGCGGTCAAGTTCAAATAAATGATTTTACTCTTCCCTTCTTTCTCTCCAGACCCTTATAAGGAAATAAGCAGTAGATTTGTTGTATCTGTAGAGCAGAGATGTATGAAGTAATCTGTCAGAAAGCTTGCGTCTGGGGAGCGGAGACGAACGGTGTTGCTGATGTTCTGGTGGAGCCGATCTGTTGGTTGACTGCTGTCTGACTCAATAGTGACTCTATGCTCTCAGGTCACTGAGTGCTATGTGGGGTAATTTGCTACGGGAACACTGTGTGTCGCAGACCATTGTATGTGATGACACCAGGCTGGTGAAGGTCAGAGCAATTTTCTTCTGCATGAAGAAAATCTCAGACTTTGTTCTCGATTTGGTTGTCGAGGGGTCAAACTAACTTGAGAGTCTCGAGAGACGTTCACAAGTGTCACCAAGAGGGTCTTAATCAGATTGATTCATTGGCTTGTTGAATGATTCTGCTGGTCACAAGCACATTTAGCTCATTATTTCTCTTCAACTTCCTTTTCAACAGCCTCTCCTCATCCTAACCACGCTGGCAAGCCGTGTTTAAAGTTGAAGGTGTACGTGAAGCCTACAAGTAAGTCATGCTCTAACTGTTTCGCCCTGCTGGCGTTGAAAATAATATCCCCTCATGTCTACATGCCAACCTTCTGTTAGACATAACAGGAATGCAAATAAGCAGTGTTTGACACATTTTCCAGGAACATTTTGTTAATGAGATGTCATTTTTATTTTCAAGCTGCGAGAATGTGTTCAAATGCAGTCTGAATCCATCAAAACAGCAGCTGAGGTCTAATGGGAGCTATTGTGGATTATTCCAATTTACCTTCATCACTCACCAATGGAAACCTAATATTAAAAGTATAGTTCACCCAAAAATGAAATGTTGTTCCAAACCATGTCTTATGTAGAACATACAGTATTGTCTCAGTGGTCGCCAAAACAGAGAAAAAGACCTTTTGTGTTCGACAAAGTCATATAGGGTTGGAACAACATAAGGGTGAGAAAATGACAGCATTTTTATTTTTAGGTGAACTATCCCTTTAATTGTTGGTAAATGCAAGTCAGATTTTAAAAGAGTGTCAGATAATGCCATCATAAGTTGTATTCATAGTTACAACTGTTCTTGTTTTCCACATTTTAAAAATAACAGCTCAAACAACATTTTTACTTGTCACAAGCTTATTCATTCTGCCAATGATGTAATCGCTGGTGCTCTGTTGCTGTGTTGTTGTTTACTAAGAGGGATTTCTACCCATCTACAGTGAACAGTACAGTTGTATTGTGGATAAATGTTTTATCTTGTATGAATACAAGTGAATAAAGTACAGTAGAAACAATTTTACCTAAATTCTAATATTGAAAAAGACTCAATAATTGGCTGAATAACTCACTCAGAGAGGAAAATCCTAACTCAGAGAAGAAAAAGAAACTTAATTTCTCCGTATATTACAGTTTTGTTCTTTTGAACACATAATAAATGCTGCTTGATTTACAAATCATACACTACTGTTCAAAAGTTTAGGGTCTGTAATTTTTTAAAGGGGTAGTTCTGAAAATTCTGTCATTAATTACTCACCCTCATGTTATTCCAACCCTGTAAGACCTTCTTTCATCTTCAGAACACAAATGAAGATATTTTTGATGAAATCAAAGAGCTATCAGCATAGACAGCAACACAACTATCACATTCAAGGCCCAGAAAGTTGGTAAGAACATTGTTAAAATAGTCCATGTGACATTAGTGGCTCAACAATTTCTTCTCTTCCCAGTCTTCGATGTGTTTTAAAATCGTTATTTTTTTTTCTTTGCACACAAAAAGTATTCTGATAGCTTCATAACATTAGGGTTGAACCACTTATGTCACATGAACTGTTAATGTTCTTACTACCTTTCTGGACCTTGAACATATCACCTTGCTGTTGCAGGGTCAGAAAACTTCTCAGATTTTATTAAAAATATCTTTAATTTGTGTTCCAAAGAAGAATGAAGGTCTTATGGGTTTGGAACGACATGAAGGTGAGTTATTAATGAGTTTTTATTTTTGAGAGAATTATTCCTTTAAATGGTTAGTTCACCCAAAAATGAAAATTAGTCCATGATTTACTCACCCTCAAGGCGTTCTAGGTGTAATGAAAAAATTATGAGCTGTTTTGAACACTCATAATAATAGTAATAATAATGAAAATAATAATAATGTTGTTTCCTGAGCAGCAAATCAGCATATTAGAATAATTTCTGAAGGATCATGTGACACTGAATACTGGATAATGATGTTGCATAGTAGGAATAAAATACATCATAAACCGTTATTTTAAATTGAAATAATATTTCACAATATTACTGTTTTTGGTATATTTTTGATTAAATAAATGCATTCTTGGTAAGCACAAGTGACTTCTTTAAAAAAAAAAAAAGTCTTAACAACCCCAAGCTTTTGAATAGTATTCTGATCGCTTTGTCATTTCACATTGTTTAGAACAACAGCGCTCACCCTCCAAGTGGAAATTGAGTGTTTATTTTAAATTCATTGGCACAGATACGTCAGGTCCGTGTAATCTATGAAAACGGTGTGTGAAATGTGAACCAGATCCTCCGCCTCAGTAATTAAACTCTAATTAGGTCAGTGCTGTGGGCCCCTGCTGCTTTGAGTAAAGGTATGCATTTCCTAGCGCTTCCTCTCCGCGTGCTGTCTCTCTGTGTTTGTGTGTTTCAGATGGTTCGGGCTATGAGTCTCCAGAGCCATTCCTGACTGATCAGAGCCAGCGCTGCAGGGCAGACGGCCCGTGCCTAGCTGTGCTGCTGTTGCTGCTGGCCTTTCTGCTGGCCCGCATTTAAGAAGCTCCGCCGCTGCCCAGACTGCCTACCGCTCTCCCTCCATCCATACTCCCTCAGGGAAGCCCTCTCATCCAGACCCCCGGCTCACAGGCTAACGCGCAGTCGGATTCACGCATCTTCTTTTTTACCGAACGAGATCCTCGACGCCGATCCGAGGACAGAGACGTTCGCCCTGCTTAGCGGCTGATGTAAAGCAGAACACCTGGAGTCTGTCGTGGAATGTGACCTTTTATATATGCTGTCATGTAATCGAGGCTTGTATTCATGTGCCATTTAGTCACGTTTCAGGGCGTCGCAGTTTACAAAAGATTTCAGACACTCATTTGGATAGCTATAATGCCCCCCACATCGTCTTTACACCATTCTCAGCCCAGAAATAAAGAGGATTTTATCCTTCTAATAACAAACGACACCAAAGGACTCTCTTCAGAGTTTTAGTTTTGTTTTCCGTTCGAAGGGAGAGATGAAATGTGTTTTGTGGTAGCCAGCAGCTAGGGACTTAGTGTTAGACATTCACATGCATGTGAAAACACTGTGAAACAGAAAAACTGATCTTCTTACAATAGTAACAATATATTTTTATTAGCAAAAACAAAACAAAAGTAGACCTTCTAGCCACTGGTGTAAGGCTCAGCTGGTGGAGTTGGGATCAGACGCAGCCAAATGTCAGCCCTCACTGCTGGCCCTCAAAAACTGTGTGTCTGCTGGCGGGACGAGGACTCCGAATCCCTGAGATCGCTTTGGTGCAAACCCAAATGCCGCTTAATAAAACTCTGCATTGGTTTTTCTTTCCAGCTCTGTGGGACAAACAAGCAATGGAACGCAGTGAGTGTTTAAAAAAAAAGATCTGTGGGGATCTAGCCACTTTTAATTCACCGACGCACGCACTGCGGGCATGGACGAAAAGGAAATGGATTTTTTGTATTCTATTTCATGTTATTTTTGTAGCATTTAAAAGCAACATTAATTATTCATGTGATATGAGGAACGGTTTTAGCGTCTTGAGTGGCGATACAGTGTGTGAGTCAGCAGTCGGACGTATTCAGAAGGGCCCACTCTCTCACTCTTACTGTTGTTATTGTGATCTTGTCAAACTGTATTCAGTATTTAAAGAGACAGAAAGCATTTCTTTCCATCTGATTTGATTGTGTCCTCTTTTTCATGTGACGTTTTGTACAGCCAACATGTTCTGTCGAACTGAAGAAACATGCCGAAATCAAAAATAAAGCGTTTTTGTCTACGAGATGCACTGATGTGAGAAAACATGCATTGTCTGAAGCTGACAACTGACATTTTGGCTCAGCTTTGTATAGCTTAGATGTATATTAAATATTTAGAATGGGATGTGGACAGCAGGGCTGAAGAGCCCTTTTGATTTTTTTCCCCTACCCAAAACACTAAATGGCAACAAAAACCACTACATTACTTTGCTAATCACTTCTTTGTTTTGCTGTACACAAAATGCTACATTTTCCTGATCTGTACAGTTCATTGTTTGCAGTGTCTAAAGGTTGATTTTAGGTAGTATCTCATTTTAGAAAAGTATGTACTCATTAGAATACCTGATATTAATAGGGGTGTGCCTGAATTTGAATACCGTGTTCGGAAAGGAAATGACGTGTACTTCAGAACCACTACAGAAGGGAATAAATACGAGATGGGACGAAATATATATTTCAGTGCTTTCTCTTGCAATTATACCACTGGCACTGAAATCACTTTTAAATGCGCGCTCGCTTTTTACTCTCACTTTCAAGTTTCACGATCACAGGTACTCTGCATAGTGTGTTTTCACGACGCGTCTTCAGTCGCTATACTAGCGGCACTTAACCTAAACAATGCCACTGAACCAAATGAAACTTGCAAATTTTGCTGATTATTGCTGCTGAAAATGGTCAGTTATTGTCATGTTTTGAGCTGTACTAATCAGTCAGACCAGGAAAAACATTTGGACTACTATAGACTGCCAAAAGTTTTAACAAATCAAGGAGACGAGTGCAAAAAACTGTCTGAGGAACAGAAGGCTTTTGTGGTTGGCCAAACTGAACCAGGATTTCCAGGGCAAGAATCTTGACAAAATATTCGTTCCTCATCTGTTCTTATAATTTTCGGTGAGGTAGGTAAAATAATAGTAAATATCTTACTTAATACTGCTTGTGCATATCTTTACCACCTATTAACTTTAGTTTGTCAAAATATTGCACTCTTTCCTGTTTACTAAGTCCTTCTCTATATAATTTAGCAGCTTTCACACGTTTTTTTCCGTGGTTGAGACAGCATAAATTTGCAAAACAAAGTATTCATTAGTACATTAACCGTGCAATCCATGCTGTTGTTTACATCCGAGTATCGCCAGTATGGCCGGTCAACTGACCAAATCGTGATATAAGTGCAAACCCTCTATTCACCTTTTTCCTTAACGCAAAGTCTCGCCCGTCTGGAATGATGCTTTACATTTACATTTCTGGTGTTTTCTAGTTAAAGTATTTTCCGAGCCAATAATGTAATGTTAAACCTATGAAAATGGTTTTAATGGACAGATTTGCTGGTATGCAAAACAAGTACAGTACTTTACTGTGACAGCCAACAA
>JAHKKF010514319.1:25355-39739 GCA_019740295.1 Labeo calbasu | reverse complement strand
ACATACCCTAACTGTCATGAACCGGAACAAAAACAGTCCAGGCAGAGTAAGACAAGACGAGCATTTGACATTAAAAAGTATAGAAATTGTATTATTTTTTTGAAAAAAAAAAACACAAACAATTGTTACGCTAGATAAGACCCTTCTTTCTCGGCTGGGATTGTTTACAACCGCATTTGGGATCGTTTAAAGCCACATTTAATCTGCATTATGGAAGTTCAAAATCGGGGCACCATATCAGTCCATTATGTGGAGAAAAATCCTGAAATGTTTTCCTCAAAAAACATAAATTCTTTACGACTGAAGAAAGAAAGACATGAACTTTTTGGATGACAAGGGGGTGAGTTCATTATATGTGAATCTTTGTTTTGGAAGTGAACTTCTCCTTTAAGTGAACAGTAACTTGATATTTTAAAGTCTTAGTGTTTAAAATTTTGCATGGTTGAAGCCTGTAAGCAAATATACAGTCTTCTACAGTTTTATGACTTCTTAAAATACATTATATTACAATGTGTGTTAAGCAGATACATGACACTAAAATTGCACAGCAATCATGCATTCCTCTATTTTCCTACGGCAATCCACCATACAGTCAAGCTAATGAGCAGTGCAAACAGAATACCTTTTTTTAATGGAATGTCAACAAGAGCAAATATACATATTGAACAATGAATCTATTCATAATATATGTGTATTTGTGTTGTTCCATAGTAATAAAACAAATAGTTCCATTTCTTTAAACCTAGATATATAAATTCCGTCATATTTGAGATTCACTGTGAGTAAATAACGCAAGGGATGAGCTGTGCTAAAATGCCAATCTTAATGGACAGGTGTCCACTTAAAATCACAGGCAAAGCTGACACTAATGGATTGCTTTGTATGCAGCATCCAGAGAATGAAACAGGATTGGAAGAGCTTAAGTGTTGAAGCACCCTGCATGTGCTGGCTTTCTGCATAAAAGGAGTTTAATTTCTACAACTCGTGCATTTGCCAGATTTAACATTTTACTGACTCTCTGTCTCAGGGCGGTGGAAATTAACCCCCTCGTCATATAGGTGAAGCCAGACGTATTACATGACTAAAGATCACTCAGTGTTGTTCTTTAAAATCTATCTTTTTAACTACAGTTCACCCCCGCGGGTGAATGTGTGAATGTTTATTGTGCAATTTCATGAGAAGAACTTACTTTTCATTCAAACTGCCTTTTTTTTCGCTTTTGTCAGCGGGGGTGGGGGAGATCTATTATTCATGTCAGTCAGAACAGTGATAGTTCTGTTCGCCTCATAATGTAAATGGTGCTTCCCTAACCTGAGATATTAAAGACACTTAGATGAGTTCAGTGTAACAGAACTGAACGAAAATAACGACACTACAACAATGTGTGTGTGTTCTATTGTTTCATTGTTCTATAACCACTCTTAAAAATAAAGGTCCTTTATTGGCATCAGTGGTTCCACAAAGAACCCTGAACATCCATGGAACCTTTCAAATGCAGAAATGGTTCTTTATAGTTGAAAAAGGTTCTTTAGTTTTTTAAAATGTTCTTCAAAATGGTTCTTTTAAGAACTGTTCACTGAAAGGTTCTTTGGAGAACCAAAAATGGTTCTTCTATGTCATCACTGCAAAAACACCCTTATGGAACGTTTGTTTTTAAGAGTGTATGTAAACATATGTATATGTGTATGTATGTATGTGTGTGTGTGTGTGTGTATACTGTAGTTTTACATATGTGACCCTGGACAACAAAACCAGTCATAAGTAGCACGTGTATATTTGTAGCAATAGCCAACAAAACTTTGTATGGGTCAAAATGATCAGTTTTTCTTTTATGCCAAAAATCATTAGGATATTAAGTAAAGATCATGCTCCATGAATATATTTTGTAAATTTCCTACCATAAATTTATCAAAACTTAATTTTTGATTAGTAATACGCATTGCTAAGAACTTAATTTGGACAATTTAAAGGCGATTTTCTCAATATTTTGATTTTTTAAGCCAAATTTTGTCCTATCTTAACAAACTATGCTTCAATGGAAAGCTTTTTAAAAGCTTTTTTGAAAAAAAAAAACCCTTATGACTGGTTTTGTGGTCCATGGTCACATATTGCATTTTCTAAAACAAGTATATACATATTATAACCAGCATATTGGAATTAGTAATGAACACATGAGCACAGAGTGCACAGATAGATAGATAGATGCTCTACCATGTATTCATTACTAAATCTATTATCCTAATTATATGTTATATTTATTTATTTTTTTTTTTTTATCATTCAATAATTTGGGAATCTTTATAACTGTTATTACATGGATTGGCTTTAAAATACAAGCATTTGGCTGTTTGATGATTTAATATTTAATCCGGTTTTGTGTGCGAGATTAAATCATCCAGAAACTTTCAAAAATTCACTAACCTACTCATACCGTTTTTTCTATGAATTACAGCAATCAAGATATATTTTGACGTGAAATCACCCAGCGTGGTATGTCCTACCCAGCTTGGAAAGGTCTTGCTTTCATTTGAAGCGGTGAAAAATGTCGGCCAGTGCTATGAAATTCCCACCTGGACAATGATGTCTGAAATTCTATTCAATTAATTCCCATGGCAACAGGGGTAAAACACAAAAGAGGGTGAAAAGATGGCAGGAGCAGGCTGACTAAATCTGCTGCCGTAGTGGTCCCCGTGTCTCATGAATACGCAGCCCCTCTCTCCACATATACTTCAGGGCCAGAAGCCTACAAGGTAATTATATGCTTTGGAACACTCCACTTAAGTGCACCCAACAATAAAGTGAGTGCATATTCTCTGTAATCTCTTACCTGCTGAGTGAATGAGGATGTGAACTGAAAATTCATTTTTTAAAATAAATCCTAACATTATTCTTAGGGATCTGATATGGAAGCCTTTGCAGTAGTGTAAATCTGCAAAAATTTGTGGGTCGACTTCCATCATATAGGATTTTTGGCCAGCTCGCAGATTCATACGCATGTATCTCAATGCAATCCGTTGTGTTTTCAATGCAATAATTAGCGATCTGTGCTTAATGGTTGATCGCTTTAATAAATCAATAAATTCCATGCAATCATGGTGTCATCTAGTGGTGAGCATCTATAACTGCATTGATCAAGGCTCTTGGTGGCCCTCCTTTGCCCTTTTTGCACTTGTTTATTTTTAGTCCATTTGCTTTCCTTCCTTTTTCCTCGCGCTCAGCTGATTTGAGGCTCAGGTCAGCAACAGCAAGATCCCCTCTTTGCCCTTCAACCTGTCCCTCTGATAGTGGCAGTTCCCGGGTCACTGCGTGTCACAGAGGAGTTCGGCTGACATGCTGGGGTGTGAGGCCCACGGTCCACCCCCTATTTAGACGATCCCGGCTGAGTGACTAGGTGTTGTTAAGGGACATCCGCTGCTAGCGGAGAAGGCTGCTCACGCTTGAGAGAGCGGCACTCAGGGGAGGCCGGCAGATTGAGTTGACATGCTAACAATCTGATTGCAGATGGCAGCGAGGAGAAAAGGCTGACGGGGAAGGAAGGTCTCGACTGACCGTGCCGTCCCCTCTGTGAGACAGAAAGGGCAGGATGGACAAGAAAAAGTTCCACATTCAAATCTAAAGACATTTGAGCGTGCTTTTTTTGTAGAGAAACCTGTCAAAACGAAATGTGGCAGAGCAGTACAATCATCCATATGTAGTATGTAAAAAGGCAGCTTTGTGTTTTCAGTCGTACCAATGAACGCTGTTATTATATGATAGTCTGTCAGCCTGTTTCGTGCGGCACGGTGCCATAGCGCTTGGAATGGGGGGTGGTTTGTGCTCTGGATGTGACATGCTAATTAGGGGAGCTTTGTCTGCCATTGTTCATGTGGGCTTCCAGTGAACAGGGTGGGTTTATGGGGGGAGGCGTGAAATCAGAATGCCACACTCAGCAGGGATCACCAGCAACACGCACCGCGTGCGGTCTGCCTTAAAATTACACTTCCAAGTAGACTTGGACTGTCAGTGCACAAGTAGCTTGCAAATTCCACATTTTCACAATAATGTTGCTGACAAGAATTTGACTTGTTTTTGCAATTGTGAATCAATGCATGTGAACATCCTCTAAGTTTTAATGGGAAGTAATAAGTAGCAGCCGGATTAGAGGGATCGGTTTTCCAGGGTACCACCAGATGTTACAGATTCGTGTTGAAACAGAATCTCTCTGTCATAAGGGCAGATCATGATACATACCTTTCAAAGGGTGAGACTTTTTCTTTTTTCACTACACCAGCATGCAAGAAAGCACATCCTGCCAATGAATCGAGAACATTTACGGGCCACGAAATGGCAATTAGTTTTTTTTGTTTTTGCTATGAGAGTTGGATATTTTTACATTTTTTTCTTTTGTCTTTTTAGTGACAAAGTCATTTTGTTATCATATACGACATGAGAGAGTCTCTCTATCAAACTGTACTAAAACCACAAAAAGACATTTTGTTTTTTGGTGGCTTAATGTGAGGAATATTTAAAATATATTCAAAATATTTAGATCTATACTGCAATTAAATAGTTTAGGGTCCTAATGTTTGTAATATTTTTCTATATTATTTGACCAAAAATAGAGTTAAAAATAGTATATTGTGAAACAATTTAACCAAATGTCTCTTTTTCTACTCCAGTCTTCTGTGCTACATGATCCTTAAAAAAAAAAAAAACGATCTCATGGCAATAGGAATTTGTGCGAATGACCACTTCTAACCCTGCTCCTAAACGTACCCCTCACAGAAAACATCAAAGAAGTAAGGATGTATGAATTCATACAAATTAGCCACCTTGTAAAATACGTACGAATTGGTCGTGAGATAGCTTTGGTTAATATAACTGGTTAATAATTTTGTGGAAACTTTGACACTTTATTACATTATATTATATTTAGCACAGTCTCAAAGTAAGATAATTTATGAGAATAACTACATATTTTATATTTTGTAGCGTCAGTTGAGTTATTTCAGTAACTTCCTTCTGTGAATTGTTTCTTATTTTATAGTATTTCATACAGCTAAAAAGTCTATGTTGATTAGCACTGCAATACATTATCCATATGAAAATATCTGAGATGGCCTGAAGAACACAGATAAACTATATAGGATTGTTAAGTCTGACATTACACGTCTCCGCTTCTGTGACTTCCGGGTTGAAACGCTCTATCAGATGACTTGAGAAAACAACAATCGGTGCTAATTATACAATCACATTGTAATATAATACTAAAAATTTTAATTCTACCCTTTAACACCATAACGAAATCCCAGTCAGTGAAAATATAAATAAATAAATATAAAAATTACTTGGGTTTAGGACACTGTGAGCACAGAGACTGTGGTGTACATCGTAAGTTTGAAAACATTCAGCTTAAATATGAATATACAGTGCTCATAAAGGACTGCTGAGAATTCTTAAGTGAAAAGATGCATTACGTCAACACTTAACAAGCAAATCCTGTAATAATCGTGTGCTGATTCTCATCATGTTTCATCATACAAAACATTTCGTTCTGCATTTTATTCAGCTACAGCGACAGCAGATGCCTTTGTCCATATAAGAGATTTCCTGGAAAGTCATTTGTTTTATCACTCCTACGTGTCTGCTCATAATAACAATAATACCAATAATACAAATCACACGTGAGAGTTTAGCGCTCAATAATGGCACTGGTGCTGGATTATTATGTGCCATATAGTCTCAGCCTCAAATGCCAGGCCCACGGACCGCTGGCTAAACGTCTGATGCATACGGCACACAAAAGTGGAAACACTTCAGGAGTTTAAAAGTCATTATCGGATTGGTTGAATTATACAGGATTTCTGGGATACACATGTCGCGTTCTTTAACATCTGGCTTAGAAAGATACCATGATGCCAAACCTCATGGAAGACGAAAGCCGTCGTGTTTACATATGTGACGATGAGCGCTTATCAGGATCAAATAAACGCTGGATTTTCAAAAGCATGTGAAATATTTACAGTTCACAGCACAAAATCTTTAAAATACGTTTACTTCGACGCCCCTAAACATGACGCGGCACAAAACGAAACGTAATTGGCTGCTTTACCTGTCTTTATCCTGTTCTTGAGCGTGCATTGGCCATTCAAAGCAGCCAAGGTTCCCAGACTTTCTGCCATCAGTCTGAAGGTCTGGCTATGCAAGACTACGTGTCATATTATCATATGTGTACTATTCATTTTTAAATATCGCCAATACCGGTATATTGCGACGCCCATATTTAGCACGATAACGATATTTAGTCAATACCACTATATCGGGACACCTCTAATTTAAATTATATACTGTGATATTGCAATTCCAATTAAAATTACGATGCGACATGGCAAGTTTTATTTAATCCCCAAAACTGATTGTGTTTATTATCCAACAAAAATAACAATCTTCTATGGAAGCACAGATGGAACACTGTACAGTTCATGACATGAGATCTGAATATATATGTATATGACACGAATAACCAATTTTGCCTGAATTTGGCGGTGCTATACTGAAAATGAATGTTCATTTATGAAGTTTAATGATCATGTAGAGTTCACTCAGTATCTTTTCAGTCCACCTCCTTGAAACGTTAAGCAGTCTGTTCTTCAGCACACTTTCAAAGCCGTTCGATCTATATTTTACGGTCTTCTCAGACATTCTGATATTACAATATTAGACAAAAGTGGCTGAATATGGAGCTACAAGGTTAAGCAGTGAATGCAGTGTGGTGTGAATAATATGACAATGATCGTGTAGAATTTATCATCCTGATCTGCTGCTCTATTGGAGTGCTATTCTTCTTTGACTCATCCTTGTATAAATGCTGTCGCTGCTTTGTTGCGAGCAGAAACGATGTTCTCGTTCCAAAATCAATCGCAGAAGGCATAAAACAGCTTGAATATGTACAACATTTATGCATAGTGGAGCATGATCATCAAGAAGCCCTTGACATATCTGATTAGCAGCAATTTGAGGAGTGTGATGAATGAGCCTGCTGTCATTTTGACCCTGCTTAACCTCTTGATTTTCTGGGTTCAAGTCCAATTAACCTTTAGGTGGGATGCAACAGCAAGTGTACCACCCAGTCCAGTCAATAAGACCCAATAGTAATCATTTCATTTTCTGGTTCATCAGATGAGGTTTGGCCCAATTCACTCATCTCAGTGAACGGCAGTCGTTTATCAATGTTCAGCTAACACCACAACAATAGAGTATTTGGTCACTGGCGGCTCTCAGAGGAATACTCTCCTCAGACAGAACCGTCACATTCACTTTTGCCTCACCATTAAACCGCACAGCTAGCTCAAGGTGTTGTGACAGGTTCCTTGAAGTCTTTTTTGTGGGAATCCCATAAGTGCTTTTTCTGAAAGTCTACAGCGTCTAATGAAAAGATGACTGACCCGCGGGTCACTGCAAATAAAGTTGGAGGATTTAATTAGACCTGGTAAAAAAAAATACAGAATGCACAGGAGCGATGTGTGATAGATTACAGCTAGTCATTTGGATTAAATCAGCAGTGGCTTGCAAATGAAAACTGAGGTGGTTTCTTTCATACTGAAACTTGCAAATCCATATATCCATAATCAATACAACATTTTTTTCAACAGAGTAAATAAATATTAGTACATAAATTAGTACATAAATTATATATATATATATATATATATATATTCATTTTTTATTAAAATTCTAAACCATCTACAATTTCCCAGAGCACTGTTTTGCTTTGAGCTGAGGGAGGGGAAACCTACATGTCAGATTATGACTGAACTGTTCTACAGTTGCAACTATTTCCACCCTAGATCCAATCTAAATGAAGTGTGCCCATCTGGTGTGCTCAGAGGGTCACGAACCACCTCCTTGGGAGCTAAAATCATCAGGTCCAGGAACACAAATTCACAGAAAGCCTTGGCTCTAGCACCACTGTGCGGACCACAAGTCAGCCCGTCCCTTGCTGTGTGCTAACAATGCACTGCTGCATGGGTGGCTGCGGGGAGGGAAGAGGACTCTCTCCTTTCATGTGCCACATGGCTGGAGTCTGAATATGGGCCAGAAGGGGCTTGTTAATACCATTGTTCCCCTGCACGGTGGCATACGTCCTCACCATATAAACTTTGTTCCGATAGTTTGCCCTTTTCCCCCAGCCCTAATTCCCTAGTGGCAGATGCACTTTTATTCAAGTACGTGTTCTTTAGTTGTTAATCTCAAGAGCTCAATAGGATTAGTGCGAGTTGTGTTTTCGTTTATCAACATCATTATGTAAGGACTATCTGTCTTTTTGGCAGTAGGCCTAGTGCATGCAAATGCCTAATAATTAACAAGACTGAATATGTATATATGTTACATTTATATATATGTATATATTACGGTTCAGTATGATTTCGGTACAGCAGGGGAAAACTAAACTTTTTTTTTTAATAAACAGTTGTTTACTGAACAAGTTGCTCTTTTTTTAAGATACAATCAGTTATAATTAATGTTTTCTTAGTGATAAAAATCTACCTCAGCTTATGCTTTAAACTATAGGGAGCCCTTTTACATTATAAGGTTACAATTAACAACTTAACACAAACATAAATTTAATTACTAGTTATTTTTAAATATATTAACACTTAACTTAAAATTATGCAAACATGTAAATTGCACATAATGCAGTTTTGAAATTAACTTATATTATAAGTTCTAAAACTTATATTTGTTAAAATATATTCAGTTACACAGTGGCTGTCATAACATGTTTCATAACAGATTAATTTGAACATACATTAAATAATTAAGACTAACAGGTAAAGTAAAATATAATGAGTATTTAGTGTAATATTTTGGGAAATGTTCTTCTCTAGACTTCATTTCTGTAGTGAACTAATGAGCTGTGGACAAAGATGATTTGCCTGAAGTAAATAAAATGCTACGTTTATTTCCACACTGTTTTGTTGAGGTCTTTCTGTGGTTAAAACACTGATTGAGCGATTACATGAGGCATGAGTTCACTCGCGCTCCACCCTGCCATTTGAAAGGACCCCATTTTCGGTACGAATAAGTGTATCGTCACACCCCTAATATATATATATATATATATATATATGTATATGTATATATATAGGTCATTCTACAGAATCCAAAGTCAGAGTTGAAAATGTCTTGGAAAAAATTGTTATAATATCCAAGATAAACATTTCTAGTAATTGTGCAATTTCTCATATTCTCATATTGTATTTTCAGAAACGTTTTGGAAAATTTGTCCTCTTCCCAAATGTGTCACTACCAAAACACAGCAATAACAATTTAATTAGAAGGGTTATATTAACATTTTGCTTACATCTACACTGTAAATTTTTTGCTATTTTATTAACATTTTTTCAAGTAAATCAATAACAATTACATTTTAACAATATTTCAAGTGTAATTTATGAGATTTGTTGTATTTTGAATCCAGTTTTTCTTTGTAAAAGGCAATAAGTTTATCATACTGATTTCAAAGTTAAAGATTCATTAGTTTGAATATACACTGAACCATAAACTATCATAACATCTTAGTTGATAATTCAGTATACTTTATTTTTGACAAAACATCCCATATTTCGGTAGTGACTACACATTTCGGGTAGTGACAGTTATGCTTTAACAGAGACCACATCACATTACAGACTTTTAACCCACATACTATAAAACTACTAAAACATATTAAAATACTAAAAATTTGCATAACTGTGCTAAAATTTTGTTTATTTCTCCCAAAATATGAAGATTATGTGTTCCCTTTTGTCACTACCAAAACAATGATGACATGTTTCAGCCGTGACTGTTTCGGTAGTAAAAATTTCATGGAAAACCCTCTCAAAAAACAAAGAGCACAAACACCACAAAATGTTTCGGTAGTGACAATTTTAGATACTTTTGAACCTAGCTCAAAGATGCTAATCAGCACATGCTTAGCTAGCACAGTTCTGAACAGTTGTACACATATAAAAACTAAATGTTATGAAATAACTCCCAAAACAGTGTTCTTAATTGCAGAACAAAGGTGTTCAGCAGTGTCCTTAAAGTTACACACAGGTATCAGGTATCTGTTTTCTATTTTAATATATTTTAAAATATAATTTACTCCTGCAATGGGAAACGTTGCAACAACAATCACCACAGTCATTTCATTCTAACAGCACAACAAGATATCAGAGTATCAGGCTGTTTCAACAAAGCCAATCTGAGCGCAACCTTACGCTCAGAGACTTTCTCTTCTCCAAACTATGGGCAAAGTGTGTCATTCCATCCACTCTGCCAAATTGGGAATCACAATAGAGATCGTTCGCATTCACCCACTGTACATGACAATGGTGCAATTGGCGTCTGATTATGTGGACGAGATGCCTTTAAAAGGCAAATTACAAGCAATCCCATCTGATGAGAGGGCCACCAGGCTTGTAGCTCCACATGTGTGTGTCCCTCTCCACACCCACCCAGAAGGGCTGAAAACAAGCATGACCATTCAAACAAGCCCACACTACATCTTTATGGCTCGCAGCAGCTGATTCATTTTAAAGACAACAGAGGGAACATGGGGTTCAATTACACAGCTGATATCATGAATGGCAGTCACCCTCAGGGCTCCACCGCATCTGTACAAGAGCTACAGTGCCAATACAATAAGTGGATGGAGGAAAGAAAAGAACCTGGACGTATGTCAGATCAATTCTAAGTTTGATCAGTAAAGCTAGAAAGTTTTTTTCTCTCCTGCGTGTAAAAAAAGAAAAAGGAAAATGCATTAATTTTATTTTTCCTTAATCTTTATATCTGTCATTGCACATACAAAATTGCATTTATTATTCAGGTACTTTTTTTAAATATTAAAAAAATTAAATATTAAAATTTGCGAATAAAGCCAATAATACAAGATTATTTTTTACGAGAGGATTTGACACATTTTCCTATCAAAAACAACATCAGGTTGTTATGATTCTGTACAAGGACATGATAGAAATAAGGGCCTTTGGATCTTATTTCACCCCATATGGAGTTTAAGATCAAAAAGAATTTTGAACAAAACCTCTTCATATCCTAAATGCATTTCAGTCAATAAATTGGCAACCCTTGTGACATCTGAAGAATGAATATAGAGTTTTATTTATTGAACTTTTGCTCCCATTCTGGCCCCCTTTATATTTTCTCACCTCTGATCCTTGAGCGCCCATGAAAAAAAAAGATGAATTATTTTTGCCATTGATCCTCAACAAGACTAATAAAATGAAGAAGCGCTTTAATGAAAGACTACTATCTGGCAAAGTGACCTGGTGGCCATTAACCCTGCTGCTACGGAGTCCAGGGAAGATCGGTGGAGTCCATGGTCAAATCAACTCTGCAAAGCAAATTAGTGAACACCATAAAGTATTGGAGTGCTCCTGCTAGGAGCCCCAGTTTGACCTTTGCTTAGGGACTGTGTTACATTTGACCTGCTGAGGAAATCTATCAAAACATTTCAATTAAAGGCTGGCAGGCACAAGAGGCAGGTGGCCATCTTGCTGTATTTGACCTTGCATCCAAGACTAGTTTATATATTTGTGCTTTCTAGCAGCTCCAACACTGACCGTGCTGCCCTTTGCATAGTAAAAGTAACAGTTAAAACAGGTTTTAATCAGACTCAGAAGCTTTGAAATGTTCAGTCATACAGTAGTTTCCTTTTAGTCTTTCTCTCAACAGCAGGCGAAAACTAATCTTTCAGAACGTATACTCTCACTACGAGTGCTTCTGGAAGGGACCTTTAACGTGGCGCACGCTGTAGATATCCATCTTGAATCATGCAGGTCATAACTGGGCAGAGGGCCAGCTTCTTATCAGCCTGGTCATTTGAGGTGTTGAGATGTGTCCAAACAAATGAGTGTCCAATTTCCCCCTTTGTCAGGCTGACCTGAGGGGTAACGGAGACTCTCTCAAAGGGCTTGTTTGTAGAGGCTGTCTATCACAGCCCAAAGTCTCCACTTGTTTCCCCTAAAGAGACTCCATCCTTCTCAGTCATCAAGGGGGACGGAGGGAGGCGTTCTCATAGCCTACTGGCATGTCCTGTGTGAGGATGCACAGTCTGTAGGTCTCTCCTGTCCCCCGATTGTTGCCTTTATCAGGTGGGCAGTTAAACAGTGACCATGAGATGACAGACACATCCTTTCAGAGGCAGAAGAATGAGAGATAAAGAGTTTACAGTGCTATCTATAGGTACAGGCCATTCTAACTGTGGCTCCAGTAAAACAATAGAGAGGATGCTGCAAATGAGTCTGCCATCACAGCCCAACTACCAGTGCATTTTTGGTTGAATTTTTGTCTTCCACTGTTTGCCACCTTTGCTCCTTTTTAGCAATATTAAAATATGTAATGTAAAATATGTAAAATAGTAAAATATGGACACACCCAGTGATTGGGTTGTTTTGACCCAGCGATTGGCTTGTTTTGACCCAGTGGTTGGGTTACTACCCAGAATGTTGGGTTAAACATTTAACCCAACCGCTGGATCAAAACAACCCAATCGCTGGGTATGTTCATATTTTACCCAGTGCTAAGTTGTTTTTAAAACCGCAGTTTTTAGAGTGTTATGAGCATACTTTCTTGTCTAAATTTCTGATGTGCTTTTTATTCACAAAAAGAACAGTGTTTCAATCCATAATGATAGTACTTAATTGTATTACTGTGTATACAGTCACATTTATTCTCATTATAAAATTAGGAAATATTGTCAAAATCATGTACATCAGTAGCCTAATGAAAATGGTGGGGACCGACATGTTGAGACCACATGGCCAGCCTAAAATTGCTTTCTATCGCTTTTGTTATTGGTTATTTACTATTGGAAAAAAAAAATTAGCACACCTAATAATGGATTTAAAGCTGCATCATCTTTTTTTGGTTAAAAATGATCCAAAATCAATTATTGAGCATAGTCTTCTTAGCCCAATCCACAACAGTAAGCTTATAATAATGTTTCATCATTTGAGCGGTTTGGGTCGTTTGTCTTTGCGTAATTACATCACTGCACAACGTTTCCCCGAATATCAATACGATTACAAGGTGAGACTGATTTTATACAACAGTAGTTCAATAAACAAGAAGTTAAAATTAAATCCCTTTTAATCTGTGATAATGTCAAGTTACTTTAGTGTATTTGCACCAAAAAATGATAAGGATTTATGCTGATATCGTCCAAAACCACACTTTGCCAGAGGTGTGTTCAAACTTTTGGAGGGCAGTGTAGATGAAAATAGTTCCAATCAAAGCCAGCAGAACTGTTGTGTGTCTCAGAGCAACACAAAGTGGCTTTCGTTACTGAATGAATCCACGTTTTGAACGAATCGAATGAGTCAATGATTCAGTAAACCATTCATAAAGACAATCACTTGCCTCGTTTCTGAATGAATCAGCTGTTTGAACAAATCTGTTGAATGAAGGACTAAATGACTCACTCATTCAAACAGTCATTTGCTGGTATTTGGTATTTGGATTTATATTTAAAAGTATCACTGCATTTTCCACAACATTTCCTATTTGTTTGTTCAAAAAATATTTAAAACATTAATTTTTATAAGATGGTTTATGCATTTGCAATTTTGCGGTGTAAATGCATTTATGGCACCTTATCTTCATCAATCTGTGTAAATATATCTAATGCCACTTCTGGTTCTGTGTTTCCTGCATTCCCGCAGTTTATTTTTACTGATTTTATTTGAATGGTAACAACAAAATGTACAGTTTTGTATTATTTTAACTGAGTTTATTGAAACAATTTAAGAATTTGTTGTGAAAGATGACACATTTAATAAGGTTAGTGAAAAAATTACCATTTATAAACCTAGTGGGAAATGACATCTGTTGGGCGATATCTACCAAATTGGCATCGGACAATGTCTGCAGTGAAACATCATGATGGATGATGACATTGGCGGGGAACAGGGAGCGATTGTGCATTCAAAATCATGGGATCACGATGTCGCCTCAACATGGTGATGTCTGCCAGCCATCGGCGATGGACGATGGCATCATCTATCGGCCCAACCCTATTATATAGCCTTCAGCAAGTCCTTTCCAGTTAATTGTTATTTCTACCTCTTTCTAGTCACAGAACACTTTATTTTGAAAGTTGTTTAAGTGATAGAACATCTGTAACAGTCTAGATTGGTGGAATTGAATGTTTAATCATTTTTATGTGTGTGTATATATATATATATATATATATATATACACACACACACACACACACACAAATATAAAAAAAAAAGGAAATTGGAATCGGCTAAGAATATTGCAAGTGGTGCATCTGTAATGTAAAGAAGTTAATTCCGCAAATAACTGCAAGTTTCAAACAGAGATGGCGACAAAGAGGC
>JAHKKF010514319.1:5474-19428 GCA_019740295.1 Labeo calbasu | reverse complement strand
ATGCCTGATTCCCCCCAGGCAATTCAAAAAATAAATAGCATTCTGACAGCGTTTGATGTGGCATGACAAAACGCTTTAACACAAGCATTGACTACAGTGGATGCGATCAGCTCCGGTGGCCGCGTCAGAGCCGCTAACGTGCCGCAGACTTGTGCAGTGTAAATAAAGTCCATCCAAATGGCAGCGTGGAGCGCGAGTGAATGCGATCATTCCTTCCTCTGTACTACTAGTATTAACATGAATAAAAATGAATCAACATCTCACGCCTCATGTAATCGCTCAATCAGTGTTTAAACCACGGAAAGATGTCAACAAAACAGCATGGAAATAAAATGTCACGTAGCATTTCATTTAACTCAAGCAAGTCATCAGTGTCCACAATTTGTTAGTACACTAGAAAAACGAAGTCTAAAGAAGAGCATTTTGTGAAATATTATACTAAATACTCATTATATTGTACATATTGTACTTTACCTCTTAGTCTTAATTATTTAATAAATTCATCTATTATGAAATGTTATGACAGCCACTGTGTAGTTGAATATTTTAACAAATTTTTATAATTCATAATAAGTTAATTTAAAAACTGCATTATGTGCAATTTACATGTTTGCATACATTTTTTTTTAAGTTAAGGGTTGATTATTATATTTAAAAATAAATGGTAAATAAATTTAAGTTTGGGTTAAGTTGTTAATTGTAACCTTATAATGTAAAATTCAGTGATTGAAGTGGAATAAAAGAAGTGCCGATACTCCACGCCCCAATTAACACACTGACGCTTTGACTCTGAGTACTGGCAACATGTCAAAGTTTAGTTTTTCCCCCTGCCGTACTGAAATCATACCGAACCATGACGTTAAAACCAAGGTACGTCACGAACCATCATATTATATATATACCAGAACCAGAGACTCGGCTCGAGCTCAGAGTTACAACCCCACTATGATTGTATGTGTGTGGAGGAGAAATGAAGGAAATAAAGGAGGAGAAGGGGAGGCGGAGAGATGCCAGAAGAATTGTCACTGGTACGGTGCAATGACTGCTGTTGATATACACTTGTAGCAGTGATTGACTTGACTTAAGGCTCCTCCCAAACCTACTTTTGGAACTTTATATCTGGGTCCATTCACTTTAATTCATCAGTGGAGTGGAGCAGAAGCACATGGTTATGCGAAGAATCAAACTCATCATTCACAACATTTAAAACTCCTCATTTATTTCAGTGACATCATATCCTGCTTTCAAATGTATGTAATACTAATGAAAACATTTTGAATTTTTTGTAATTTTATGTATATATAAATACACACAGATTAATGTATATATTTAAGAGAAATGTGTTATGTACAAAATATTTGTATTTATATATAATATAAATTATATAAAATTATAATAAATACATATACTTGTAAATATTTCTTAAATATATACATGAATGTGTTTGTATTTATATATACATAATAATTACACACAGTACACACATATATTAGGCAAACTCAAACTTTTAATCTGTATGCGATTAATCATCTGACAGCCCTAATTTATATGTATGATTAACATTATATACATAGTATATACATATTACATATATTTCTTGAATATGTATGTGTGTGTATTTAGTATACATATAAATACACACAGTACACACACATATATATTGTGTAAACAAACCTTTATTTTGGATGTGATTAATCACAATTACTGGCAGCGCTAATTTAATGATAATTTTAACATCGTAAATTTATTGTAATTTACTATTTTCATGAAATCGTATCCTGTTAGGGAAAAGATATTTTATAATTATTTTAATTATTTATTTTACATGTATTATTTTTAATAGTTTGACACATTTTTAATGTTAAATATATTTAATAATACTTTTAACATTATGAAAATAAAAGTGTTTAAAAGTGTTATAAAAGTGTTTGACATACTGTAAGTGATAATGCATCTAAAAATATTTTTGATTTATTATTATTTATGTTTATAAAGTGTTCACAGCATCATATTCTACTGATATATTATTTTACAATAATATATTGAATAATCATTTTAATAGATTTTTTCAAATAATATTTTAATTTTTAATGTATTATCATTCGTTCTGCATGCTCAAAATATAGTGTACGGCACCTTAACACATTTGCAGCGGAACGAAATGGCGGCACGCACCTGTGCGTGTTTATCTCCGATTCATTTTCACTGAGCTCAGTGCAGTGCTATGGAATATCCTCCTGCAATTCGACCAACAAAGTTGTAGCCTCTTACATTATTCATTTTCATCAGCCATCTTTTCGCCCCCAAAACACAAACTCTCAATTAAGAGAAACGAGAAGCTCTGCATGGCCATGGCGAATGATGAGTAGCTCAGATTTCTCCACTCTTTTCTGTCCTGTCACAAGGTTAGCAGTGCACAAACACGGTTTCCCCTTAGTCCAGCACTTACACAGAAACCCTATCTCAAGCAGATGTGCGAACACTTTAATGCTACCAGACCTGAAGTGCTCCAAGCTCTATGTCCTGTTTTTTTTTTTTTTTTTTTCCACATACGTTTTAGCGCTGAGATTTTTTTCTCTCTCCCTCTCTCTTAAGAGCAAGACAGAACATGTTAGACTAAAACCAGTGACCTTCACATTCGGCAAATATTTCAGACCGCCGCTAGTGGCTCTTCCTTTCTTTTGTAGTGTTTGTAATGTGCTCTAGGAACAGGTGCCTGCCGACTCAATGGCCTCTAGTTGGTTTTGTGTTCTCGTTTTGTCTCTGATGAAAGCGTGTATTAAGAGACATGCGTCCATCAATAAACAGCAAGAGAAAGAGAATTTTCTTTGAGGCCTCTATATGAAGCTGGCGTTTTCCACTTCTATTTCTCTATAATATTAAATGAAGGAAAGTGCATTCATTAACCGTTAGGTTTCCAATACTTTCCAAACATTCAGATAAAAGATAACATTGTATTAGCGCCACATCTGAAGCCTATTTAAATGGCCCGCATGCCTGAAGGTGAAACGCACGCTTTGTCCTCCCCGCGGAAAGAGCACCTGCTATTTTCTGCGCTCGCAGGTTTCTTTTTGACAACTACCAGCATTGGGACCAGAAACTGAATTATTAACATCAAAAATCCCAAAGAGACAGTACAATGAGCCCTATCCAGGTTGAATACGCAGGTAGGGCTCAGGAGAGACGAGAAAGGGGGGCTCTTCAGTTTCCATTCTCCTCTTCTCGTGTCATATTTTTGTGGCCTTGAAGTCTCTATAGAGTGGGTCTCCTGCTCTCCTGGTTTTGTTTATGGATCATTGGTTGTTTACTATAAAGCCAGCAGCGGCCTGGAGAGATGTGGGAGATGTTTTATCTCTTGTCAGGGCCTGCTTCAATTAAATTAATGGATCCATTCAGCTCGCTCTTTCCTCCTTTCAGGCACAGCCAGAGAATACATTAAAAGATCTTATGCCTCAAGATGGTGCATCATGGTATTAGCTGGGCCAGCCATTTTCCTCCCAGCCTGCTTGCATTTTCTGTCCCAAATAATTAATGAGAATTCCATCTTAATAATGCTCGCTTATATCAGCCGTGGTGCTACATTAACAAAATAAAATGGCTTTAACTCATTTGTTTGTTTATGTATTTTCATTTTGCAGGATATTGCACCTCTTTATAGGATTTTTTAAAATGTCATTAACAAAAGCTTTTGGGGATCAGAATGAATTTGCTCCGATTCATTTATTTAATTTCATTTATGATGAAGAGCCTGTGTGCTCAAAGCGTAGCCTTTTTAAGAGTCTGTCCATACATTTCTACACTTTCAGCGCTTGCTTTAACTTATTTTTGTCTGAGCACCCACTTTGAGCAATTTGCCACTGATGTGCGTGCTTTTGTTTTGTGTTTGCTATATTCATTCAAAAGCAACTAAAAATATTTCAAGTACCAACAGTCTTTACAAAAAGCCGCTCTGTACATACTGGGGAGGTGAATAAAAATCCTTTGAAATCTTTACTTGTTTCTCTCTTTTCATGATGCACATTGTGCTTTTCAGGGCAAAAGAGATGTTTTCAAGGAAAATCAGAGGATAAGCTGCGAAAAACACAGTAAGGAGTGTGAGGTAAACCAAACCAGGATGACCAGCTAAAATTACTAATTGGTTTACTGATCAGTTGTACTTTGTTCGATTGATTTGCAATTAATTCTGGTTTGTGGTTCACAGAAGACAGAGCTTGGCGCCAACCTTGGAGGCGACTGATACTCTATACTCGCTAGGAGAATGGAGGAGGTGAATATCAATACATTGTTGTGAATCTGGGCTCAGATTTGCGCTAAGAGTGTCTTCCTCTTTCCTTGAGGGCGGCAGGCGCAGTCCGCGGAGAGAGTAGATTCTGTTCGTCATGAAAATATACACTTTGATATGATGAAAGTCATACAGACTTTGTTTGTCCTACCGAGCCGTGCTATTAATGGACATGTGCATATAGCTGCAATATTCCAATAACCTTGAAATGACACATAACCCCTCTTCAAAGAGCTATGTATATTATGTGTAGACAGACTTTTAAACTGTATATTTTTAAGTTTATCTTCCTACATCGTCAGTCTTGAAGTGACCCCAACAGAAGTGTTAAAAAAAAATCTAAAATCTATCTAAATGTTACTCCATTTCACTCTAATACAGACAGGCAGCTACATATGTTGTTTATATAAATAAACTACCATTCAAGAGTAAGATTTTTTAAAAGAAATTAACTTTCATTCAGAAAAAGTGCATTAGAATTGATTAAAAGTGACCGTAAATGCATTTATAATGTTAAAGATTACTATTTCAAACACATACTGTTCTTACTATTTCTTAAAGAATCCAGTTTCCACTAAAATATTAATGGGATAATTCATCCAAAAATGAAAATTCTGTCATTAATTACTCACCCTCATGTTGTTCCAAACCCATGAGACCTTTGTTCATCTTCAGAACACAAATTAAGATATTTTTGATGAAATCCGAGACCTTTCTGATCCTGCATATACAGCAATGCAACTGACACTTTCAAGGCCTAAAAAGGTAGTTAAGACACCGCTAAAATAGTCCATGTGACATCAGTGGCTCAACCGTATTGTTATAACGCTACTAGAATACATTTTGTGGGAAAGAAAGCTCTCGGATTTCATCCAAAATATCTTGATTTGTCTTCTAAAGATGAATGAAGGTCTCACGGGTTTAAAACGACATGAGGGTAAAGTAATTAATGACAGAATTTTCATTTTTGGGTGAACTATCCCTTTAAGCAGTTTCGTGAGCAAATCAGCATATTAAAATAATTTCTGAAGGATCATGTGACACTGAAGACTAAAATAATGGCTGCTGAAAATTCTCATCACAGAAAAAAAATACATTTTACAATATGTATTAAAATAGAATATTTAGAAATTTCACAATATGGTAATGTACAGTTGGTAAATATGATCAAAGAAGGCTGTGAAAATAAATCTGTATCATTAATCATTTTGACCTTTTATTTTAAAAATGTACAAAAATCTAACCTTTCATTGTAGAATAAGAATTTAAAATGGGAGAAAAATGTCATTACGAAAAAAAGTTTTTCTCTAATACACATAGGCCACAATTAATCAGAGTCTTCACCTATAATGCCTGATAAGTTTGGAGAACATCTGACAAGAAATCATTCCGTCATATAGAATCTCTCCAGACCCTTCAGATTTCCAGGTCGATGTTGGTGCTTCTCCTCTTCACTTCACCCCACTCATTTTCTATAGTGTAAAGGTCAGGGAACAGAGTTGACCATGGCAGAAGCTTGGTTTTGTTCTCAGTGACCCATTTTTGTTTTGATTTTGATGTTTGTTTGTGGGCCACTGTCCTGTTGGAGGATCAAACCATGGCCCATTATAAGATTTCTAGCAGGGACAGTCAGTTTTTAATTTTTTATCTGTTAGTATTTGTTAGAATCGATGATTCCATCTATCTGAACAAGACATTCAGGACCTCTGGCAGAAAAATAGGCCTACAACATTAAAGATACAGCAGTATATTTCATTGTACACATGGGTTTCATTTTTTTATATCCCTTTATGCACCAAACCCCTCCTAAGCGATTGCTGCTAAAAAGCTCATTTTTAGCTTCATCTGACCATAGAACCCAGTCCTGTTTGAAGTTCCTGTAGTGTCTAGCAAATGAATATGACATTTTTGAATGACGGATAAACAATGCGGACTTATTTTCACAGCTTTCTTTGATCATATTTACCAAGGGTATGCATAATTTTGAGCACAACTGTATATAAATAAAGTAATATTTCACAATATTATATAGATTTTACTGTATTTTTTGATCAAATAATTTTTTTTAGTTTTATGTGGCTTATAGCATTTACCTATATAAAAACGAGAGAGAGAGAGAGAGAGAGAGAATATGTGAATGCATGACACAAAATATATTATATTATAATATAATATAATAAACTGTCTGTCTTATAAAAAATTGTGCTTGAATGAATCAAACCAATCTACAGCAGCTCACTAACACCTTTAACTTGCTAATATGATTTAGTCATTCATTCCGTCAAACTTCCACAAGAAACATTTCAAGAATTTGGACAACTTGGACAACTGGAACACAACAGTGTGCTTAGTGGCACAACACAGAAAAAGTGTAAAAAAGTTATTTTAAATTTAATATCAAAGGCAGTCTTACTTTAAAACATCTGAGAAAAAAAATCTGGTCGATCGGTGCACCATTTATTTGTCTCACTCAAATAAAGGCAGATTTCCTCCACTCAGTCTGCGGAGGAAACTGAGATAAGAGAGGAGGGGTCTGACCACAGACGCCTTCACAGTCGAGACTGTTAGCTTTTTAGCGCTGGCTGTGCAGTGATCTGGTTACAGCGTCATGAATGTGAGTCCTTAGCCGGCACATTAGAGCCATGCAAGCAGCCTCCCCAGAGAGGAAGGGGCAGGTTTACTGACTCCAGCTCAGAAAGAAGGCACTATCTGTCTCGCTGCGGCTGCCACATCTACCAGCGGCCGGGGCTGTGATCCACAATGCAGACTGTCTGAGATGGAGGAAGCTAAAACTCAGCTGACAGGGCCACGCAAACTGTGTCTGGATCCTATCAGCCTGTGGGAATAGTGGGCATCGCCAACCCAAAGATATTGAGGATTCTTAATGGGAAAGGTCTTAGAGCCAGACTGCTATATCGCATGGAGGTTTTAAGCGGCGAGCGATAGAGATACGTGGATGAGACGGAAATACACAGCGGAATATGCATTAACAGTACGCTCTTTTAACCATATGTGGACAGACATGGCTCAGACTTTACATGTTCACCTATTTTTAGGATATTTTGCGGCAAACGTTTTTGAAAAAAAAAAAAAAAAAAAAACGGCCACTGCATAACCTTGTAGACTCAGAAGTGGTTCTACAAGAGTCTTTCAATTAAAGCAAAGTAAGATGACAAAATCCATTTAATGTTTTTGTACACCCCTGACCCATCCGGTGACCCCTGAAGCCCAGGTCAAACATACCAGCAGGTCTTTAAATTCACCCCTCAAATAAATCCTAAGCCTGAATAAGAGACCTCATCATTCTATTGATACTAGTATTGATTAACGTAAGGCTAATTAGTAGCCACTGAGGAGTCTAATTGAAAATACACCCATTTTGTAGACAAGATGCAATATAGAGCCCTCCTATGTTGAGTGAATTACACCCTGAGCTAATGATGGATCTGTGATGCCCTAATAAACAGGGTGAAGGTACTGAGGGGTAAGATTTAAAGGTTTTCAGAGCTGTGCAGGTTTAATCTCATTTTACCCATCAATGCTTTTGTATTTCAATGCTGTTATTTACATTATGTGGAAGATTTATAGGGAAAATAACTTGGTGTTCATTTCTTTGTACATACAAATGTTTAATGCATTATTTGCAATAAAAAGGTGAATAATACTAATTATTTAGTGTAATATAACTACTATATCTATCTACCTTAAATCCAAATTAAATACATATTTTTGCTACTGTAGCTTTCACACATTCTATTAAAAAATTCTGAGTAAAAACAAACCAGCGCTGGGTAAAATATAGACAAACCCAGAAACTGGGTTTATTTGGATCAAATGTTTAACCCAGGCTTCTGGGTAGTTTTATATTTCTTCCATACTTCCATAGTATCATCCATAGATCATGATAAAACAAATTAGTAACAAATTTCCATTGCTTAACTGGACTGCGTAAATATTTTCTTGTTACCATCACTGATTGTTAATGTTAATTGCTTTCCAGTTTAAAAGTATGATTTAAAAGTTTTAAATTAAATCTTAGTTTAAGTTTTAAACTAAGATTTGCGGTTAACACTGATGCAAGGTCAGTTCAAGAGGTATTTCGTGTGACTGTTTAAAGAATGAAATGGATTGATAAAATATAACTGTTCCTTTAATTAGCGCTGAACAGCTTGCTGATGTATATATTTTATAGAGATCCCAAATGAAATCCAGAATGACAGAGACAGTGTGGAAATTCAACAACTTATTTATAGGTGATGCCTCAGCGGAGCAGAGATTTGTGAGCGCAAATGATGCTGTACAGTGCACATAAAAAAGCTTGTTCCTGTATCTGTGTCTTGTGTTTCAGAAAAATGGCTCCAAGTCATGATTCTTGCGATCACATACGATCAAAGTCTGGACAGCTCTCAGGCATCCACCCTCTGCTCCATCCCCATAATTACTTTGAGTGTACTGCAGATGACCCCACATGGACAAAATTATTGCCTCCACTATTTTCCCCACAGCCCTGAATAGTCAACAAGAAATGTGCATGAAGCAATATATTGTCTTGTGTTTTCTACCTCAAAGAAAATTGTCCTGATTTTGGTCTCAAGGCCTCCATCTGAAAATTACTTCATTGTGGAAAAATGGCTTTATTATAAGGCACCAATCTTCATTTGATGGTATTTTGTTGTCTTTGAAGAGAGCAGATTCATGTATACAGAAGTATGAGCAAATTACTGCACTTTTCTTTCATTTTTTGGAACAATTTAGACAGAATTAGATTAAGAGCATGACATCTGTCCTTAGCGATGCAGACATGTGGATTATGCCCAGCTGTGTCTGAACAAACACACACCCAAAAAAAAAAAAAAAAAAAAAAAAAAAAAAATTCACAAAGATATATTCCAATATTTTATCTATTTGTATCTTGGCCTCTNTTAGATTAAGAGCATGACATCTGTCCTTAGCGATGCAGACATGTGGATTATGCCCAGCTGTGTCTGAACAAACACACACCCAAAAAAAAAAAAAAAAACAAAAAAAAAAAAAAAATTCACAAAGATATATTCCAATATTTTATCTATTTGTATCTTGGCCTCTCGTGTGTTTTGCCTATTTCAATAAAGCAGCCACAAACACTTGAGACAGGGTGCATCTTAAAAAGCACAGCATTGAAGGAGGGACCTTCTTTATTGAACCCTGTGAGAAAAAGGCTTTATGCTCAACGTACCGCAGCAGTACAGCAAGCAATTTACCGAAGGGAATAATTAAACTGGATTGAAATCGAAAACCGTATATGAATGCATCTTTTGATAAAGCACAGGTCATGTAAAAAGGAAGTTGATATTTGGTTTTAAGAAATACCACACATGCATTTTGGTATATAATACTTATTTTTATCTATTAAAATATAAATTCTGACATTACGTTTTAAAGATTTTTCTCATTTCAAAATATCCACTTTCACAAGTAACCTTCAACAGTTTAGACAACACAATGAAATATCTTGCCAGGCTCCATGGCAGCACTGATTACTGTATCTGCTACAGATGATAATGAACTGTAAATGCGTATTTCTGACACAGGTTTGAAGTGACTGACTGGCACAATGCTTTCTATGCTCCTTTAAAGAGCAGAAAGTGGCAGATAAGATTCACAGAGCCACTTGGTGAAATGGTCCTGCATAGTGTACTTTCAGAAAAGAGCTAATGCATTTTGAGCAAGTGGAATTTGCTTTTCCAGAGCTGTTTTTAGGTTGTTGTTGTTTTCTTATAACTTGCTATGTATTGTAAAATCCAGATGTCACTTGTGTTATCTGTTATCTGTATATGTTATTATTTACCATCATGTACTGTAGATGCTTAGGAATCAGTGTAAAATCTCAATGCTAAAACATTTAATGTTTTCTTTAGTTTATGCACTAAAACAAATGCTTTCTACAAATGTATCAGTAGAGCAAAGTCATTGTAGGCAGTTTGTTAAACTAAGGATCCTTCGATGTATATCAAATGTATATATGTATTGCAAAAAGGTGACAATGACTGCATGATTTTGAGAGCCATCTTTTCACACTGAGGACAACTGAGGGACTCAGTTCTATGCAACTATTACAGAAGGTTCAAGCGCTCATATTTTGACTTCTGGGAAACATGTAAGTATCTTCTGTAGCTTCTGAAGAGCAGTACTAAATGAAAAAAAAAAGATATTTAGGGCAAAACAAGAGAAATTTACACTTCTACTTTCTACTCAAAAGTTTTCACCCCCCAGCTCTTAATGCATTGTGTGTCCTTCTGAAGCATCAGTGAGCGTCTGTAATAGTTGCAAATGAGTTCCTCAGTTGTCCTCAGTGTGAAAAGATGGATCTCAAAATCAGACAGTCATTGATGGGAAAGGGTTCAAATACACAAAAATGCTGAAAAACCAAAGAATTTGTGGGACCTTAAGGATTTTTCTGAAGAACAGTTTAACTGTTCAGGACAAACATGGGACTCATGAAAAAAACTATCACAAAAAAAAATCCAGCTGTGGATTATTCAAGTAACAACACAGAATTAAGAACCAAGTGAATGTATACTTTTAAACAGGGTCATTTTTATAAATTCAACTATTATTTTCTCTTGTGGACTATATGTAAAAGCATTTTTATGTTAAATATCTTATTTAGGTCATTACAAAATAAAAAATAGCATGCATTTTGTACAATCCCTCTTACTTTGGTAAAATAATTAACTTTTTGCAGATTCTGCAAGGTGTATGTAAACTTTTGACTTCAACTGTATATAAAATTCTCATTAATGTTAATAATGTTAAGGAATTAAAAATTGATGAAATAGGTTTATTGTTAAAAAGATAATGTAAAGAGCTCTAGATTTTTAATGCCACATGATACTGTGGACAGAACTACAAAGAAAATTTGGGAACTTTATAAGCTTATCAGGTAATGTTGTTCCTCAAATGAATTCTGAAGGACGTTTCAAATGAAAATGCATCCTGTGCTGCATGCGTACTTCACTTTCTTATGATGTGGAAGAAAATATATAGAATGCAATTTGAAAGCATTCTTACCGGCTGCTACTGACAAGCACTTGATGCACTTTTCATCATTTGGTTATTCATCAAGAGGTACACATTCTGCCTCTGCATCCCCATACGTGCCCTATTCTCTTTCCTTTGCTCATATTTATTCCAAAGAGTGTAAAGAGATCATCATGGAGTAATCTTGTTTACATACAGAACATCGCTGTCTCACCTCTGAACCTCCTCTCTTGATTTTTGATCTTTCATTGCTGAGAGTAATTCTGCCAGTGAGCAAAGCTTCTTGTTTCTATGATGTAATCATTTTTTGTGGGAGAGAGAAACAGAATTAAAGTTATATTTAAAATATGCAGAGCACAAGAGTAATACTGCCATCTGCTGTATCTGCAGATGTCTGGACACCAGGACTAAACGCAGATGGTGTGAGAGAGCGAGAGAGAGATAGAGAGCGTTTTCAGCCTTGCTTCATGCTCCTCTCATAACAGTTTATTAAAGAGGTAAATAAATTGAAAAGAATGGCTCGCCAACTTTAGACTTCCTGGCCTTGCAATGTTGACGGACCTATTTCATCAAATTTAGAGCACAAAACAGGCTTTTTCTCTAAGAGCTGAAAGGATGTGTAGCAGCCATATCAGACCATATCTGTTTGCCACTGCTAGGTTAATGCTTTAGCGCAGTTATGTGGTAGGAGTTCAGACTGAAACTTTACATTTTTGGCCTTTGGGTCTTGGTATGCATATCAGTGCACTGCAATAGGAGAAAGCAGGGATAATTGTAACACTTTTTGCTCATTTATTCAGAATATGTTTTGAAATTTTGATAACTCTCCTGTAAAAAGAGAGGGAGCATGTAACTATATAGTTTTCCATATTACCATCAGGTTTAACAGCTGCATGTTTGCTTGCAAAAAATCAAAGTGCTGTCTATAAATACAATGGAACATCTGCACATCCAGTGATAAATCTAATACGCCCCAGACAATGGCAGTTTAAAGCAGATTAGAGTATCAAAAGCTTTGTCCAGATAAATAATGAAACCCTCAAGTGCCAGTGTGAACCCTTTCACACAATCAACCGAAAACATATGTAACACAAAATATGACAATGTCTCCATTAATCTCTGTCTTCGAGGTCAGGTTATTTCACATTTAATATTTATGCAAAATTAAGAGTGCTGTCTGTAAATAATTAAAATTATAATTATAAAATAATTCAAATTACAAAGCTCTTGCTGTGCTATGTGAACGTACAAGCAAAAATATAATTTGTAATAGCTGTTTATTACAACTGATTAGGAAATAACACTATATATTTTTTAAAGATCTTTACCTTTAAACAGTCTTCTCTAGACCTGCTGAGTGAGATGTTGGTGGCGAGATTTGGGTCAGTGCTCAAACTAGAATGTCATTCGCAAAAGACCCATGTTTGACCCCTGCATGCCCTCGTGCACTTTGCGGGGTATACACGATTTGAAGATCAGTGGGCTGGACGGAAAGCTTTTGGAAAGGATACACAATGTAGCATCCATTGCAGTCTCAGGACATGATTTGTTTGCAGGGAAGTTTAAAATGTTGATGTCAAACAGCAAAGAGAAAGGAGGGTCTGGAATTGAAATTAGACTGGAAATTAATAGTCTTCATAGGTAGAAAATGCTTATATTTTTGATTTACAAAAGAAGGTGAACTTTACTGAGAACAAAATGTTTCGTGGACCAATTCTGGATTCCGTATTATTTTAATTTATCTATTGTTCTCTGCAGTTTCATATTAGGCTATCTTCTCTTATTTTCTCTTCTAATAAATTGCGGATAATACAAAAAAATCCATCGTGTTTCAGCTGGTTTAACATTTTACCCAGGAGATGAGATGTGATAAACAAAAAAGAAGATATTATTTGAGTTTTTGTCCCAACTATGGGGCATGATAAAAATCACGAGGGCTGTCACTAATTATTCAAAAATTATTCTGATGATTAATCGAGTAATCAGATCGTTCTAATTAATTTTTTTTGCAGTAATAAAAATAGACCGGATGCCCATTTTCTTAACCACACTTTGGTTAAAAATTCTCAATGGTTGTGTAAAACAACACCCTTTTTACCTTGTCAAAATGAGCTCTGCAAAAATCATCTCATTTTGAGGGGATTGCTCCTTTAAATACAAATGAGCTCTGCTCGCCCCGCCCCTCTTTTCTCTCTGTGGAGTGATGAGCCTGTTTACTTTAGCCGCATTTAGGCCCGTTTACCCGCTAAACTTGCTAACTAGCACATTATTAGGAAAGGCTAATCGCAAAAATTTATTAAAAAAACCCTTATACTCACTTTTGCTGTGAAGTGAAGCTGGATCTTCAGCCACTCAGATATCGAGAGTAAACGACGACCACTTTGTTCATTATTACATCCAGCGACACAACACATCAATCGGAGATACTCTTGTCTATCTTACATCTCTGCTCCAGCATCGAAACAATGGAGGTCGGACTGAGACAGCTGATCTGAGGTAAGATGTCAATCATGTCAATCAATTATCGTGGGAGCGGCCTCTGTGGGTGTGACGCCACAACGACAGGCATCTGAGAATGGCTCGATTTGAAAAAGGGGATATTATTTTTACAGATTAATTTAAAACCACTGCATGGATTTTTATCATTATAGG
>JAHKKF010514317.1:8806-24749 GCA_019740295.1 Labeo calbasu | reverse complement strand
CTCGATGATGTCAGACAGTGGCATGCTGCTGGCAGGCCGCTAAACAGAGAAATCACATCAGTCGAGATGACGAATGGCTGGCTGTAGTCTGTTCTAAAGATTAATGTTGAATAAGTACCTGGCTTCACAGCTCCCGAGCCACAAAGTAAGCAGGGCTACGCATTGCTGCGTCCACAAATTGTTCAAAGTCATCCGGGCATCGAGGCAACTTCCTGCCCGGCTACATCCAAAAATCACACAAAATATGTAATGCCCCTTCTGCATGAACGATCAAGAAAAATAATACACGGAGCCCCCCCCCCTCTCTGTATGGCACACACGTAAAAGTACCAAAAACACTCAGGCGCTTTGAAGTGGGGATGTTTTCACAGCAGGGAGTAGATGAGGTAATGTTTGAGTTGTCTTTGCGTCGCTTTCCGAGTGACTGTTTATGCTAGGTGAGAGGTTCTTCCTCATAGCTGTGGAGTTTAAACTAAAATGTCACAAGTTCCTCTGTTTCTACACTCCAACCTCAGGAAGGAGAATGTCACCGTTATTACCAGTGAAATATTTGTCTAGCTTTCACTGCTGCTCCTTTATGCCTTCAGGAAGCAGGAGGAGGTGAGGGGGGCCGTACGACATGGTAGTATTATAGCTGGCCTCTTGAGGAACTGCCTGAATGTTGTTCATCCCCATGTCACCCATCCCTGAAAAAACAAGCAAGCAGTTGGGTGAAGTCATACGGGACAGTGATGTGTGTGAGTGCAGCAGTTTTGGTTCGGCACAGATTAAATGTCATTTGTTTAAGACCTTTGACCAATACACAGTTCGTTATGACAGAATTAGTGCTTCACTCAAGGTCATATCAGCAAACTTAGAGGCCCGTTCATGTCTCAGAGTTAAAAAAAAAGGTAGTTATTTTTTGTAATTGTGATTTTATGTTTTATGTTTCTTTCTTACCATGGTACACATCCAAAATACCTTGTAGTACCATGGTACTTGGTATTTGTGTGCCACAGACCATCTACTACTGTATAGTAGCTATCACATTTTTACATTAATTTCTATATTTATAATAAATGCATAAATTATGTAATGAAATAATTATATGTATAAATGCAGGTTTTACCCATTGGTCAGCAAGTAATTAAAAAAAATCACTTTTATATTTTTTATTTTCTTTATATATATATATATATATATATATATATATATAAATATTAAGAATTTATATCCAAGTTATGCTAAAAGACAATTTTCCACTATTTCACTCAAAAAAACCCATACATACACCTATTAATTTTAATCATTTAAAATAAAATCAAATTGATATATTTTATTATTTTAAATATTTGTTTATATTTTAATAAGTACAGGTCAGAATAAGCATGTTTCTTTTTTAAATATATCTGTTATGCTAAATGACAATGGAACACTATTTCACTATTTCACTGTTTCTTACATTTGAAACTTGATTTATCATTATCATAATTTTCTTTATATCATTTCACAGTTGCAACTTTATACGTGTGATCCTGGATCACAAAACCAGTCATAAGGGTCAGTCAGTTTGGGAAAGGGACATTGAGATTTATACTTCATCTGAAAGCCGAATAAAGCTTTGCATTGATGTATGGTTTGTTACAATTTTTGGCTCGAGATTTGAAAATCTGGAATCTGAGGGTGCAAAAAAACATTGAGAAAATCACTGTTAAAGTTGTCCAAATGTAGTTCTTAGCAATGCATATTACTAATCAAAAATTAAGTTTTGATATATTTACAGTAGAAAATGTGCAAAATATCTTCATGGAACGTGATCCTTACTTAATATCCTAATGATTTTTGGCATAAAAGAAAAATCAATCATTTTTACCCATCCAATGTACTTTTTGCTATTGCTAAAAATATACCTGTGCTACTTATGACTAGTTTTGTGGTCCACATATGTAACTTTTATCTTAATTTAATTGTACTGTAATTGCGACTTATATTGTCTTGATTTCTTGCAATTGCACTATTTGTCACATTTTTGTAACTTCATTGCAATTCTGACTTTTGTTATAGACAATTTGTATTTGTTGACTTTATATCTCACAAATGCGACTCAATCTTGTGTTTGTAACTTTATGTCTCACATTTGCATTTTTGTTTCTCTGCAACTTTTTAACATTTTTGACTTTATTTCTTGTAACGGCGACTGTTTCTTTTATTTCTCACATTTGCAACTTTATATCTTACAATGTAACTTAATTTTACATGTGCAACTTTTTCTCATAACTGAATATTTTGGAACTTCATTTATTGTATTTGCATCTATTCTGACTATTTCTAAAATTCATGACGTTACATCTCACCGTTGTGACTTTATATCTCGCTGTTTGACTATTTTATAAAATGTGACTTTATGTCTCACTACTGTAACTTAATCTTATTTTTGTGTTTTTCGTAATTGGAGCTATTTTGACTATTTCTCACATTTGCAAATTTATCTCTCACAATTGTCACTTTATATCTCTATATAACTGCAACTTTAAAAAAAATCACAAACATATGGTTATCATAATTGCATCTTTCTCACATTTGCAATATCATGTCCTATGTTTGAAACTTTGTATCTCGTAATTGTGATTTTCTTGCACCAGTAACTTTATGTCTTGCAATGTGACTCTCAAAATGTGACTTTATATCACACAACTGCAGTTTAATCTCACATCTTCAGCTTTCAGTCTCCCATCTGCATCCTTGTTTCTCTTGTAATTTCAACTTTGTATCTCCAAATGTGAATTTGTGTCTAGCAATTGTGACCGTTTTTTCTCATTTTTGACCTTATATCTCACATTTATGACTTGTTTCATTCACCTCACAGCTACCTCTTGTATTATTTACTCTGAGGCAAAAAAGCAAGCTTCCATGATGCATTTCAAAACTTATTTTAAACAGTGAAAAGACACCTAAAGATAATCATATGAAACTATTTTTTAAGTTTTACAGCGGCATTTGCCCGTGCAAAAGTTTGCACTAAAATAAAAGCACTAAAGTGTTGTGGGTGGTTGCCAGAGGATTTTGTCACGCATTTTCTTGTAAATTTGATTGCGAATCGTAAGTCTGATTCATTCATTTTAGTAGCACGATGTGTGAGGGATAAGTAACACACAAAGTTTAACAAATGTATCCATGAATCCCTCACCTGGATTCACATTTCACTCACAGTTGCACTGTTATACCTTAACCTCCCTTAACCCATTGATTCCTTGAGAGGGTTCATTTTAAACTCGGCTTGACTCAATGAGAGCATTTTTTCTTTCAGAAAACAAAATGGGCCTTTTTCCTCAAGTGAAGCGAGGGCTGCTTTCTCCAGCATGTTTGGATTAATAAGGAGTGATTGATGAAGACAGGAGAGGAAACATTCGATTCCTGCTCCGCTCCCGTTCCTGTGAGAAAAACCTTGGGAAAGAGAGCTATAAATAAGGAGTGTTGGTCCATGTGCAACGACCATCTCGCTTAGGCACGCCGTAGGTGTGTGTGTGTGTGTGTGTGAGCGAGAGTCGAAGTGTGTCAAGTGTGTGTGCACGCTGTCGGTATGTCAATTTGGCATGAAGGACAGACTGGCGACAAGGTTTGGAAACAAGGCAAGGAAAATATTGACCAATCATGCACAGCAAACGTCAATACATAAGCTTCAAGTGTGCTCTTTTCTGCAGGATTAGTCCATTACTCAAACGCTCACAATGAGTTCAATGAGTTGAAACATGCTAATATTTTCTACATAAGTTTTTACCTATACAAGTATATATTTCTTTCTCCAGCATTTAACTTCTGAATCGCCCAGAAACGCATCATTTGTGCTATAAGGTTTGCAGACCACACAGGAAATATGTAAATATATGGTGTCTACAGTCGGTTACAAGCCATAAAAGCATGAAATGCCTGTTGCTACAGCTTGGTCCGCTTTAAGGGAACATCACGTTTTCACAAATGTTGACTTGTCCTAAGTGTACATCGATTTTTTTTAACTTGACTCAAGTACTTGTCTAAAAATGTGGCTTTTATTGTAGATATCTAGAAACCCTGAAGCCAAAATCAACAAGAGAGATATCAAACTCGTCTGAGAAAATGAAATTTGCAGATAAAACCGTGACCTTCTCCATAAAGTCTAGTTGCACGTATCATAAAAAAGGCAGAAGTCAGCACATGCGAAAGTTAAAGGGTCAGCACATATCATTATATTTCACTCATGTGACGCAGACGTAGGTGAAACAACAAACCCGGGCCTAATTAGCTGCCCTGTGTGTAAAGTTTAGCCTTAGAAAAATAAACCCCCACCATAAAGTGGCTCTAGAGCCGGGGGTACGGCGTAGCGAGGTAGGGTGGAGGTGCCCACAAGCAAAGATTTCCTGAGTTCAGAGGTTGGCGATTTCACTCTAGAAGTGCTTTCAAATGGATTCTTTTTTGTCACCGCTGATGTAAACAATCAAACAAGTGTTACCACTGAACATCTTGTTCTTGACAGCTGTGTTAACAAATTAGCATAACAAACTACAGCTGGATAAACTTGTTCCGAAGCTGTTTTAACATTGATTTAACTGTGCTGTCGTATATGTGATACTCGCGAATTATAAAATTGATTGCACATGTCGGCGCAGCTTAATGATGTTGTTAGCATGAACGAAAAAGGCCTTTTGTTTTTATTCACTGCTTACAGTTGCATTGGTAAAAACGCCTGTTTGATCAGGATGTATTTGATAGTTTACTTTTATGCATTTGGCAGGCGCTTTATACATTGCATATTTTTCACTTCATGCATTTCCTGAGAATCGAACCCATGACCTTGGCATTGCTACTGCGCTGTTCTTTACCGTCTAGAAAAAACCTTATTTACCCGACATTTTTGTTTTAATGCACATTCCTGTTCGTAATTCTGCACAATTAATTGCCAACTACAGTTTTTAAAGCAATAGCTTGCTTTGCCTCTAAAATGACTTTCCTTTTCAGATAATTTTATGAATTCCTTCTTATCTCTAAGAGCCAGTTTTTACAGTCCAGTCAATTCCCAAATGATAAAGTCAGATCCGCCCAAAAATATTCTTGTTGAAAATTCTGTTTCACTTGGAAATACACTACCGTTCGGAAGTTTGGGGTTGGTATGAATATGTTTCTGAATTTAATGTTTACTGCTCACCATTTATTTGGTGAAAAATACAATAAAATGACTAATATTCAGAATTTTTTTTACAATTTAAATGGACTGTTTTGTATTTTAATATATTTTAAAACATAATTTATTCCTGTCATGCAAAAAAAATCATTCTAATATGCTAAATAACTGCTCAAGAAACATTTCTTGTTATTATGAACGTTAAAAACAGCATCTGCTTCAGATTGAAATATTCTGTAACATTATAAACAATTTTATTAATTTAATGCATCCTTGCGGAATAAATTATGAATTTAAAACCCATAAAATGGGTTTCATGTTTATTTTGACTATTTTTTAAGTATCTTCACACACAATGACCTTTAATAATATACAGTTTCCCTTTTTTCTTTCCCAGGGCCAGGATCTAGATTGATTAGTAGCCATGGATTGCAAGCTCATAAACATTTAGAGTGCGTTATATTAATTTTCATTTTGCAGACACTAAAGCAACACTGAACATACATTTTATCAGCAAGCGATTTCGGTATCTCTAGCAGCTGAGCAAGAGGAAAATTGGTCGTGAGCAATAGCATAGCTTTCTTCTTAGTCATGTAGGGTCGAGGCGAGCAAAACATCGTGGCTATCTCGAATGTTTCACACTAAAAAGGAAACTTGGAAAGGTCGAGAAACGCCAAGAATCTACATTCCCTCTCGAACCGTTGGCGCGAGGTGAAGAAAGGTTAGCACGGGCCCTAATTCTTTTTTAATTGGTTGACTTCAAATTAAATTTGCATTAGTTTATAGCTCTCAAAACAATCGCCCCAGGGCATCATAAACAGCAAAACACTGGCAAACAATTCCAACGCTCTCTCGCAAGTCAGATCTCGGAACTCGGCATGCTGTGTAAGGTTGGCCAAAGTTATGGTGAGGATGTTTGGCAGGGCCAGTATTGACACTAGAGCTACTCACAACATGCCTTGTTGAATCTTGGAGTGCTATGGGTTTCAGTTGACTGCAAAGGTCATTTAGGTCCACCCAGTTTCCCAAGTGAGTATATAAGGGTACCGCTCAGCTATGTGGCACTGAGGCTGTATTATTATTTTTAGAGGTGGTATAAATGCGACGTTTCGCCTCTTATCCTTCCACACTAGATCGAGACTACAGCTGTGTTCATATCACACTTAAATGTGGCCCAAATTGCCACTGTGTGTTTGATTTCACAGTTGTGATCCTGGACCACAAAACCAGTCATAAGGGTCAATTATTTGAAATTGAGATTTATGCATCACATGAAAGCTGAATAAATAAGCTTTCCATTGATGTATGGTTTGTTAGAAGAGGACATTTGCCCAAGATACAACTTTGAAAATCTGGAATCTGAGGGTGCAAAAAATTCTAAATATTGGGAAAATCGCCGTTAAAGTTGTTCAAATGAAGTTCTTAGCAATGCATATTACTAATCAAAAATTAGGTTTTGATATATTTACGGTGGGAAACTTACCAAATATCTTAATGGATCATGATCTTTACTTAATATCCTAATGATTTTCGGCATAAAAGAAAAATCGATAATTTTGACCCATGCAATGTATTTTTGGCTATTGCTACAAATATACCCGTGCTACTTAAGACTGGTTTTGTGGTCCAGGGTCACATTTTTAATACTGATTCAAGCTGTTTTTAAACATGCATCCAATTTTTTGCCATGCAGTTTTATTGTAAACGATCTAAAAAATCTGCATTTCCCATAAGCATTGCAAATTGATTGTACCAATGGTTTCTATGATCTACTTAAAACTCTTGGGTGCTTTTGGGAAACAATGGTCAGATTGGTCCTCAATGAGTCATTATCACTGATGCATTTGAGGTCAGTTTATGTATATATATTTTAATTAAATTAATACTTTTATTCAGCTAGGATACATTAAAGTGATCAAAAGTGAGATTAAGGACATTATAAGTATAATATATTTACAAAATTATCATAGTTCAGACAATAATATGATGCAGCACAACTTGTGTTTCAACATTGATAATTAAATGTTTTTCTTGAGCAGCAATCAGCATATTAGAATGATTTCTGAAGGATCATATGACACTGAAGACTGGAGTAATGATGCTGAAAATTCAGCTTTGCAGAAATAAATTCAATTTGACAAATTATTCAAATAGAAAACAGTTATTTTAAATTATAGTAATATTTCACAATATTACTGTTTTTTCTGTATTTTTGGTAAGCATAAAAGTCTTTCAAAAGCATTAAAAAATTCTTACCAACACTGAGCTTTTGAGTAGTGGTGCATTTACAAAAATAAAATATAGAATGTGTGTAAATAAACTAATTTTCACTAAAAATTCCCATTTTTCATATAGTAAACTTGCCTTTGCATCTAGTGAACTGCAAAATAGCAACATGTGTGAAGATGCTAAGGCCTCACACATGTTACTATTCAGTTGTAGGCTGAATTTGAAAGAAACAAAGCAATGGATGCATTTGTTCAGAGTTTCCTGGCGTGCGGCCTGTCATGCTTAGGTGGAAAGACATGTCATAAACACCCTTCATAATAAAAACCACATCTGAGAGACACTAACCTGCCATCGTTGCTCGCACACCCCTAAAAACCAGTCTGTTCGGTCAAGAATAAATCGTGAATAGCCGTGATTTTAATCTTTTCCAGTTGCACCATCCTCTGCGTTTGGAGGCTAATTTTCGACACAATGATTAGGGCATTTCAGCGCATAAAATACTTTTCTCTCACTCTCACACACAAATTTTCCCTGAAAGCGTGACGGCCTGCCAACAGGCGCTCCAACACGACCAATTACTCCAACATCTCGCCGCGAAATTGTATATCACACAATTACTCTACAGAGAATCAATTAACAGAGTTCGGTGCTGAAAGCCGAGATGCTGAAAACCTCGGCAATGCGACTCGACAGCGCTGGCGGGAACGTGTTTGTATGCGTCGCTTAGCTTGGACTAAACGGTGGCACGGCCACGCGTGTTTTGCTTGGCAGCCGCTGCGGGGCCTGTACACAACACGCAGCGCTGACCTCATATCTTTCATGTATTTGGTAACACAATAACAACTGCGCAGGGTTTAAGGGCCTCCGAGAGACCGCCAGATCTGACGCGTTGCCCGAAGCCGTGCAACACTCACTCAGTGCTAATTGCGAAGCATAACAGGCCTATTTGTGAAAGCGCATGTAATGCACGAGGTGTAAGGTAAGTGCTGTTGAGAGGCGTGTGGCTAATGAAACGCTCAACGATTTATCAGCGGCTATAAATCATTCGACGTACTACCACAATATTGCATGCACTAATAAAGTCTTGATTTGATTAACTTATCAAATAGACTTATGATTTATTAGAGACGTCATCGTATCTATCACAGTAACCGTGTTGAAATACAATAATAGAGTTACTTGGTATTACTCACTTCTTTCATGAAAAAACAAACTCTGTTTGAAGAACATCTCATTTTAAACAGTTATGGCTTTACTGTATTAACAATAACTGTATGGTGGCATTTTTGGTGTAAACTGTGGTTTGGAGAGATTTTTCAACTCCTTCTTCTTGAAAAGTTGACATTGGCAACCGTAGTTTCCGTCAATATGCCACAGTTGCAGTTCTAGTTACTACAATAAAACTGTGGTAACTCAGTATTAGTCACCACTGTCATAAAAAATAAATTAAACAATGACAGAAAGAATCTGGAGGCGTCTACCTCTGTTTAAAGAATATCCCATGTTAATTTATTTAGGTTTTATGTTAGTAATAATAATTGCTTGGTCACTGTGGTATTTTAGCAAAACATTGGTTACTATGGTGAGTTTTGGGGGTATTCCAATACAGTGCCAAGTGCAAAAGACATTTAGGATTTTTTTTATTTAATATGTGTGTTGCTACACTGTACAAAATATTTGTAAAAAAAGATAACACTTTAGTAACAGTACATGAACAATCCTATACTAATACTTAAATGAAATATACATTATTATGAACTCATGATCAGTTAAGGCATGTACTAATCAAGAACTAACCTTAACTTTGACACAAGTCATATGAATTAATGCATGAATAACCACCACTCTGACTATGTTAGTACATGTTTGTTAGTTAACACTTTTGTCATACATTAATTCATATGACTCAATTTAGCCTCCAGTTAGGATCATTTTTGATTAGTACATGCCTTATCACTACTTAATGTAAAAGCTATATTTAATCTAGGTATTAGTACAGGATAGTCATGTACTGTTATTAAAAAGTGCCATTATATGTCATTTTACTGTAAAATACCATCACATTTATGGTTTATAGAAGTTATGGAGTTACCATATAATTTACAGTGGAAAAACAAGAAAAGAAAGAACGGTGAATTTCTGGCAACCACACTGAAACAAATTTGGCGTTGAAGCTTTGTAATATTTGCTAGTAAATTTCAAGTTAATTGCAAAGCAATGGCAGGTGAAATATTACATTAAATGTGAAAGTTTGAAGTTGAAAGACTTAATTTCTTGTAAAACATACTCCAATAATCTTTGTTTTATTTACGACTTTGAAAACATTATCACAGTATTTTTTTTTATTTACATTGAATTTCTGTCACCCACACCAAAACAAATTTGGTGTAGAAGCAAGTTTCATTCAGAAACTGTAAACAGTCATTTTGATAGTAATTTTTGCAAAGAAATAATAAGTAACAGTAAACGAAATATGACATTTTTAAGTAGAAAGACTGAAATTGTATTTTCTTGTGATACATCAATAATCTTTGTTTCATTTACATCTTCAAAACCATTATCACATTATGTTTTATGCTAAATTTCTGCCAACCAGACTGGAACTAATTTGTTGTAGAAACAGTTTTCACTCGGATACAGTAAATAATAAATTTGGCAGGTGAAACATTAAATTAAATGTGAAAATTTGAAGTTGAAAGACTTGTAAAACGTACTACAATAATCTTTATTTTATGTACAACTTTAAAAACATTATCACAGTATTTTTACATTGAATGTCTGGCAACCAAACTTAAACTATTTTGGTGTAGAAGCAAGTTTCACTCAGAAACTGTAAACAGCAAATTTGTTAGTAGTTTTCGCATTGAAATAATATGTACCAGTAAATTAAATATAAAATTCTGAAGGAGAAAGACTGAAATTGTATTTTTTTGTAATACGTCAATCAATTTTGTTTAATTAACTTCTTCAAAATACATTATCACAGTTTATTTTTGCTGAATTTCTGGCAATCACTGAAACAAATCTGGTGTACAATCAAGTTTCAGTGAGATATAATAAATAATACATTTGGTAGTAAATTTCACAGTTAATTGCAAAGAAATGGCAAGTAAAACATTTAAACAATTTAAACAATTAAATTTGAAAATGTGAAGTAGAAAGACTTATTTTCTTGTAAACCGTATCCAATAATCTTTGTTTTATTTGCAATTTATTTGTAATTTATAATTTATAATTACAGTATTTTTATTTTTTTTAATTTCTGGCAACCACACCGAAACATATTTGGTGTAAAAACAAGTTTCATTCTAAAAAAGTACATTTGTTAGTAATTTCCACAAATAAACAAGGTAACAGTAAATGACATATGAAATCCTGAAATGGAAAGACCAAACTTGTATTTTCTTCAAATACATCAATAATGTTTGTTTAATTTACATCTTCGAAAAATATTATCAGAGCATTTCTTATGCTGAATTTCTGGCAACAACATTTTTTGGTGTAGATTTGGTGATAGAAACAGTTCTCACTCAGATATAGAAAGTAAAACATCTGCTAGTAAATTTCATAATTAATCACAAAGAATTGGCAAGTAAAACACTGAATTAAATGTGAAAATTTGAGGTAGAAAAACTTATTTTCTTGTAAAACATACTCCAATGGTCGTATTTATGACTTTGGCAACCAAACTGAAACAAATTTGGTGTAGAAGCAAGTTTCATTCAGTAAATTAGTCAGTAATTTTCGCATTAAATATGAAATTCTTATTAGAAAGACTGAAATGGTATTTTCTTGTAATACATAAAACGAATCTGGTGTGGAATTAAGTTTCACTCAGAAATTGTATATTTGCTAGTAAATCTTACAATTAATTACAAAGAAACTTTTCAATTCAATTCAATTCAAATTTATTTGTATAGCGCTTTTTACGATACATATCGTTGCAAAGCAGCTTTACACCAAATTGACATTTTTACAATATATGTAGTAGTAGCTTGATGTGCATATGGCAGAGATGTGTGGTAAAGATCAATTAATGACGTAATTAAACAGACAAAGAACACTATAAATTAGTAGCAGAATTCGGTAGTGCTGTATGTTTTCAGGGTTAGCATCATCTGAAGTTCCCTTATAATTACAAAGAAACGGCAAGTAAACGTGTAAATGTGAAACAGTAGAAAGACTAAAAATAGCATTTTTTTTGTAAAACACACTCCTATAATCTTTGCATTATTTACAACTCTGAAAAGTTGTAAATAATGTTTTTACAGTAAATTTCCAGGATACGTTTTATATATCATCTCTATGCTATTGCCAGGTTATGAATAAACAATCAAACAATCCCAGTAGCCACTTTGGACCCTTTTAAACGCAGTATACAATGGCACGCATCTGTTTACAGTTTGTAGACATGTTCTGGTTTGGCTGTGGGCATCTGAGTTGCACTCTGCTCCCCGTAGCACTGTAGGAGGCCGACGCTACTCAGTGGCTCCTTGTTTAGTTGCTATTTTATTACCGCTGCCTGTTTTTCATTGAGTGTCCCATCTGACTCTTTACAGTGGCAGCAAACAGCTCCCAAATGCAACACTAATGTTACGCCATGGTGGGACAATGCCGTTCCAGAGGAGAAGACATCAAGCAGGCCAGTTTAGGGGCTATAATGGGAGGGCTTGAGCTACTCGATACCCCCCTTTAAGTACCAGATCCCCATTTCATACCCCGAATGGTAATTTAAACTCTAAAACAAGAGCGCAGCCCCCCTAAACAGGCTACTAACAATATGGCGAGTTATTTAATAGCTCAGTTAAACCTTCAGGCAACTTGCTGTTCCTTCTTTTCTCACATGGTTGCATAACAAATGCCCGTATTTTTGTTCTACCAACTTCTAAAACTCTTACCCAAGGCCTATAAACCGCAAGGAGACTTCTTTCTCATCTGATAGCACTTCTGACAATAAAACGCCACACTTGAGTAAATGACGCACTGGTATAGTAAAGTTCAACTGGCGAGTGATGTCAGACGGGGTTCGGGAGGCGAAGAACTCGTAAATGAACTCAACTGGCTCCTCAGTAGAGAATGACAGAGAGATATCTTACCATCCTGCCATCCAGAAGTAGAAATCGAGTGTAAACGCTGAGCCGCTGCTGGACAGAACAGAGAGAGCCTTTTAAAGGGCAGCGGCAATAAATTGTGGTTTTTGACGTTTTGTTTTCTTTGCTTCGTTTGTTCAAAAATTATGACGGGGAACCGTCTCCAGAAAACTAAAAAGAGTCTTTCTGAAGACGTTTGCTTACCAGGGAGAATCTCTGCCAACTATTGGGCGCAGCCCAAACCAACCAACTCCTACTAACTAGATTTTCTAAAGTAAATGCAAGTGTTTTTTTGGCCATGGGTTTAGCATATTACAGTTGCTAGGTGGTGGCTTTGGCTTTTCCAAAAGACTAAAGTGAAATTTTGACATGCAGTGCAACGATATTGATCCAATTATATTTTTTTTTTCCTGAGTGAATTATTGCGCAAAGTTAGTTTTTTGTTGTGCATCTAGTGATACACGTTTTGGAAATTATCTTCAAATTCTGGTGTTTTCTTGCAGCATTTTTCTCAAAAATTACATAAAAACATGTGGATGGAAATTGTGGATGAAAAGTAAAAGCATACCTCTATCTAACAAACTGCACAATTTGATGTGTATTTAATGCCTGTAGCTAAAACAGTTGCATACTTTATGTCCGTATAGGTTTTATGCTGTTTTTGTATCTAGAAATGCATTTAGTAAATTGAAGTTAATGTACATTTCTTCTTACCAAATAAAACTGATCCACTTAAAGTGGGTATTTTCTGTTTTTTGTGCACATTTTGGAAATTTTCTTTCTGGTTATTTCATGCAGCATTTTTCTCAAAATTTTCATAAAAACGTGGATGGAAATTGTGGATGATTAGAAATGTAAAAACACACCTCTGCTCAGTAAACTGCACAATTTGATGTATATTTAACGCCTGTAGCTAAAACAACTGCATCATTTACGTAAGTATAGGTTTAATACGTTTTTGCATCTAGGAATGCATTTAGTAAACTAAAGTTAATATACATTTTTCCTACCAAATAAATTTGATCCATCTAGAGCGTGAGCGTTTATGTTTTTTGTACATATTTTGGAAATTTTCTTCACTTTTTAGCATTTTTCTCAAAATTTTCATAAAAGCATATGAATGGAAAATTGTTTAGTAAACTGTAGTTTATTTACAATTCTTCTCACCGAATAAAAAAATGTATCAATCTAAAGTGTTTATGCACATTTTGGAAGTTTCCTTCACATGTTGGTGTTTTCATGTAGCATTTTTCTCAAAATGTGCATAAAAATGGATAGAAAATTGTGGATGGTTAGAAAAGTAAAAGCATACCTCTACCTAATAAACTGCACAATTTCATGTATATTTAATGCCTGTAGCTAAAACAGAATAATTTACGTACGTATACTGTAGATTTAATACTTTTTTTGCATCTAGGAATGCATTTAGTAAATTGAAGTTAATGTACAATTCTTCTTACCAAATAAAATTGATCCATCTATAGTGAATGTTTATGTTTTTGTTTATGCACATTTTGGAAATTTTCTTCACATGTTGGTGTTTTCAAATATTATTTTTCTTAAAATGTGCATAAAAATGGATAGAAAATTGTGGATGCTTAGAAAAGTAAAAGCATAGCCTAACTCTATGTAACAAACTGCACAATTTAAAGTATATATTTTATATATACAATTGCATAATATATGTACGTATAGGTTTAATACTTTTTTGCATCTAGGAAAGCATTTAGCACTTTTTTTTGGAAATTTTCTTCACATTTTAGTGTTTTCATGTACCATTTTTTCTCAAACCGTGCATAAAACATGTATATTATATATATATATATATATATGTGTTTACAAATTATGAAAAATATGACAAAGCTGCTTGTTTTCCATCTTTTTTATTAATAGAAACTGAATGTCAATATAATAAATAAATTAATGTTTGTGATTACAGAAGTTTAAAGAACTTAATGTTCTTTAATAAAGCGATAGTTCATAATGATAATAGTTAAATTTCACAATTAATTATGCTTTTTACATTTTTTAATTAAAAAAACACCTTGATTTTAAGCAATTTAGATTATTTTATAACCTAATTTATATCATAAATTAAGTCATCCTGCAGCTCTCTTTAAAGGTTTGTTTAAAGCCTAAGTGAAAATAATAGTGATGCTTGCCTACTAATAACGTTACACTACCACTAATAATATTTAATCCTTTATAAAACGTATGTTTTTTACGATCTAAGATTGTTAAAATTGCAAAAACGTTACATAATCTCTCTCGGCTTGGTCTCACTAAGGCCTGTTCGTCACTAGCTATAATAAATGGTTATGCCATGTGAGGGAACAGGTCTCGAATATTTTATTTTCGTTCATTTTTTCACCATTAGGTTGATTCCAAGGTCACGGCTGTTATAAAGTTTCCGGTCAGATGCGTTCAGAGGTGCATGACCCTCCCCGGAGCCTGAAGCGGTTGGTGTTTGCAGCATGGTGCCCTGCAAAGTAATCAAAATAACTAAACCCCTCTGCATGAATTTATTAGCCAGAGGTAAGCGCTTTCAGCCTCTGCTGAGTCATTAAACATAGAGCTGATAAGTTAAAATGAGTAGAGGGACGATGACATCATGACAGGGCTAAATGGTGTTTTATAGTGTTTCGTTTTTGCTTTGGCGAGAAGCGTCGATTTTGGACGGAGGCTGCCTGAAGGTTTGGGCGCAAAGGCTGATTGTGGGGTGAGTCATTCATGTTGAGGTAGATGTTTAAATTTGCTTTTGCTTTCACACATTTAGTGATATCTGATTGTTTGACATACACTTAAGCATCACGTCCATCATTCACTTCAGAAAGGGTCTATTACAACATTTGCATCACTAATAAAATACCACAGGTTTCTTCAAATATTCCCCTTGTCTTCCATTGTTTGTACAGTCTCACCTATAATTTATTGGATAAAACAATTTCTGATTGTTATAAATAAAAAAAGACATCCTTTTCAGCTTAGAAAAACGTTTTAGAAGTATGTTTTGTAAGAAAATACGGTATGTCAGAGTGTAAATGTAAATTCATATACTGAAGAAAAAAAAATGGTGCAAGATTTACTTTAAAACATTGTTTTGAAAATCGATAGTAAATTTCAAAGAAATGTGAAATGTGAAATTTTACAATAAATGAAAATGAATATATGACTATTTTCTTATATATTATTATATATATTATATTATTATATTCTCTCTCTCTCTCTCTCTCTCTCTCTATATATATATATATATACACTATTTTTATTTTTTATTTTGTATTTTTTTTTGAATGGCTAGTAAAAAAATGAATTATTTTTACATATTTATATTTATTTTTATGGAATTTTACAATAAATTTAAACAATGAATCCATGAGTATTTTCTTACTTTTTTTTTTTTTTTTTTTTTTTTTGCAGTGCAGGTTGAAACAATTTTCACTCAGAAATCTACAAGCTGTTATATGATGCCACTATTATTTTCTTATAA
>JAHKKF010514316.1:0-36851 GCA_019740295.1 Labeo calbasu | reverse complement strand
TTTTTTAAAAAAAAAACATAAACTTGCACTAGACTAGGCTAGGCTAATCAGTGATTATGTTCTTTGCTCGTTTTCTGTTGCTGCTTTTTGAATAACTAGGGAAATGTAAGAATTATAATTAGTAACTTACAATGTTTTATTCAATCGTTGTCATGTTAAATACAAATTAAGTCATAATAAAAACATTAGGCTGCTTTTAGCCTTATGCTGGAGTTGGTTTCAGGCAATGAAACTAAGTATGTAAATAATGAAATAAATTAGCACGATAATATCATGTATCAGCGATCTCACAGGCTGACGATAGCACCCAACACTACTGTAGCGTATCATTTACTCACGCTCCACGCACCCTAAGTGTATATGAGTTCCTTCTTTCAGACGAATGCAATCAGAGTTATATTAAAAATTATCCTGGCACTCCCAAGTTTTAGAATGGCATAGACAGGTGTTTCTCTTCATCAGTCCAAAACAAGTCCAATAAAGTGCAACCATCCATAATAAGTGCTTCATATGGCTCTGGGGGGTCAATAAAGTCTTCCTGTAGTGAATCGATGTGTTTTTTTAAAGAAAAATATCCATATTTAATATGTAAGAATCACTTTAATCTAACAATCTTGCGCTAACAGTTGTACACAGAACTTGCTGTCTTGGCAAGGGCGTGGCAGTACTGAAACACTGTCTAAGCTGTTGACCAATCACAATGCACTGAGACAGCTAACCAATCACAACACATTTAGTTTTTCGGAAGGCGGGCCTTCATCAAATCCGGAACTAATTGAGTCATTTGTGCCACGCTGGGGAGAAAGGTATTGTAATAATGTAAATTATGTGAAAAATAATGCGTTTTTCAAACCACCAAGCATGAGAACATGTTCTAGTACACCCCCAAAACAAAATAAAGACTTTGTAAAAGAGCATAATAGGACCCCTTTAAATCAAAACCTACTCACTGGACCCTTGAACCTGCTGGACTCTTCAACCTTTGAAAAAGTTGCATCAAGGTCCCTTTTAAAGCTCTCCTGTGCCTAAAACAACAACTTAGCAGAGTACATACACATGATTCACAGTCTTCCATACACCCAGGAACATGACACATAATATCTCCAACATAACTCAAAGAATATACAAAAAAAACGGTTCCTTCCTCAAAGCGCACCTTTAGCATAGTTGGTGAAAATGTTCATGTGGAGAATGAGAATGAAACAGAGACATTGTTGGAGTGCATATGACCATTCGATATGAGGACTGTTTATTAAAAAAGCAGTATGATGGCTGTAACAGGCCGGTGTGAGTGATGTGTTGACTTGCGTTGGAGACCAGAGACTGAGGTGAGGACACACTGGACCGAGCGAGGGGTGTAGAGGCTCGTGCTGTGTCTCACAGCGATTTCCCCACACAAGCTTTGATTCGCAGCTTGAAACCCCCCTGTGGAAGCGTTTTCTGTGGATTCATTTAACGGTGAAAGGAAGATGGGGTTTCTCATAGGAGTTCCTCAGCAAGGCAGCGGGACAAAACACACACTGTAAAACATATTCAGCTGCACTCAATGAGATAAGCTGTAATGAAAGAATCCCATTCAGTAGTGGAAGAGATTCTTCTTTCGATACCTTCATACCTTATGTTATTGTAATCTATGTCATATTTAAAACAGAAGGGAGTCTCTCTCATTGTTTTGTGCTCATTGAAGTGAAATTCAAGAGCACAAAACAAAAAAAGCAATACACAAAAACAATTATAAAATATATAGAGCGGCTCCGTTCCAAAATTGAGTGATCTGCCTACACAGGTAGCATTTTCAGACATCATAAACACATTCTCAACACAAAGGCTGTTCCATAAGGTATCTGTTTTCAGCCTAAATGCGCATTCACAACTGTTCAGGGACTTTTTGTGAGTAAAATCCTGGCATTTTGATGGAAATCCACATAAACAAGAGTATTTTCTCATGCAGATTAGAATTGGGTTGAAGTTTGTCGCACAAATTTGCCACGTTGACCAAAAGAAAGCTGCTTTGTGGTCTACAGTGCTGACAACGGACATTTTTTGCCTAGAAAATTTCATTGAAATTTTGCAGATGTTACCACATCTATTTCCAATTAAGGGGGGACCGCATGTATCCTTTGTTGGGAGGGCAATCCCAGAATGCACAAAAAAGTGGACGAAGTGCAGAATGTTTATTTAAAGGCATAGTTCACCCAAAAATGAAAATTCTGTCATTAATTTCTCACCCTCATGTAATTCCTTCATCTTTGGAACACAAATTAAGATATTTTTAATGAAATACTTTCACTACTTATTTTTACTAATACTTTTTGTGTGCAAAAAATAATTTTTGTTTTCTTTGCAAACAAAAAGTATTCTCGTAGCTTCATAAAATTATGGTTGAACCATGGATGTCACATGAACTATTTTAATGATGTCCTTACGATCTTTCTGGGCCTTGAACATGGTAGTTATGTTGCTGTCTTTGCAGGGTCAGAAAGCTTTTGGATTTCATCAAAAATATCTTAATTAGTGTTCCGAAGATGAACAAAGGTTTCACAGATTTTGGAACAATATGAGTAATTAATGACAGAATTTAAATTTTTCTGTAAACTATCCCTTTAAAATTCAAATTGGGTACTATAATTAAAATGGATTATTTTATGCAGTAGCTTAATGTCAAACATAACTGGCATCAATAATGAGTCAAATCTCATGTATGTAGAGCTTTCAAACAAATCACTTATGACGTTGAAGGTTAGGAAGTTGACTTAGAAGCCTACAGTGGCATGCAAAATTTTGGGAACCCCTTGCAGAGTCTGTGAAAATGTGAATAATTGTACAAAATAAGAGAGATCATACAAAATGCATGTTATTTTTTATTTAGTACTGTCCTGAGTAAGACATTTTACATAAAATATGTTTACATACAGTCTACAAGACAAAAAAATAGCTAAAATTATTAAAATAAAGTTTGGTAACCCTTAGTTCTTAATACTCTGTGTGGTTACCTGGAAGATCTACGACTGTTTTTTTGTTTTGTTTTGTGATGGTTGTTTATGAGTCTTTTGTTTGTTCTGAACAGTTAAACTGAGCACTGTTCTTCAGAAAAATCCTCCAGGACCTGCAGATTCTTCGGTTTTCTAGCATCTTTTGCATATTTGAACTCTTTCCAGCAGTGACTGTAAAATTGAGGACAATTGGACAATTGAGGTACTCAAACACAACTATTAAATAAGGTTCACATATTCACTGATGCTCCAGAAGGAAACATGATGCAATAAGAGGCCAGGGGTTAAAAACTTTTTGAATTTGAAGATCAAGGTAAATTGTGCTCAATGTGTCTTCCGGGAAACATGCAAGTATCTTCTGTTGTTTCCAAAAAGCAGAACTAAATGGAAAAAAATGTTTTCAACAAAATAAGAAAAATTTGGACATCTATTCAAAAGTTTTCACCCCCCGGCACTTTAATGCACCGTGTTTCCTTCTTGAGCATCAGTGAATATTTGAATCTTTTTTAATAGTTGTGTTTAAGTCCCTCAATTGTCCTCAGGGTAAAAAGATGGATCTCAAAATCATACAGTCACTGCTGGAAAGTGTTGAAATATGCAAAAGATGCTGGGAAGCTGAAGAATCTGCAAGACCTGGAGGATTTTTCTGAAGAACAGCGCTCAGTTTAATTGTTCAGAACAAACTCATGTACAGCCATCACAAAATAAAAAAAAAACAGTCGTAGATCATCCAGGTAACCACACACAGTATTAAGAACCAAGGGTTCCCAAACTTTTGAAGGGGGTTATTTTAATAATTTCAGCTATTTTTTTGTCTTGTGGAATATATGTAAACATCTTTTATGTAAAATATCTTACTCAGGACAGTACTAAATAAAAAAGAACATGCATTTTGTATGATCTCTCTTATTTTGTTAAAATTATTCACATTTTCACAGATTCTGCAAGGAGTTCCCAAACTTTCGCATGCCACTGTATGTACAGTAGGTAAGCATGGCAGCTCACTTAGTTTTGAAACAATGCTAGATTATAGTGCCTACAGGGTGTTGTACTGATCTATATTGATATTTGTTCTAAAATCTTAATCTTTTAAACTTTTAATTATTATAATTAAAGCCTATAATTAATCCAGCCCATAGCAGGTAATATACAAACAGTTTTGTAGATAATTTCAGTCTTTCAGGTTGTGTGATTGGTTTTCTTATGCCTATTGGCAGACAAAATAAATGCAATTGGTGACTAAAATGACTTAAGGATTAAAATGACCTGAAACTTTAACACTAGTCATTAGGTGCACTGGTATTGTAGTATTGTACAGTACTGTACAGTATAATTAGTTGTTTTAGAGTTACTGTTTAATGAGTTTTTACCTCTGGACTGGCAGGGTTGAAAGCCACATTCAGGACTGTTTCAGAGTGTCTCGGGAGCTTATGGAGAAAGTTGCTGCTGCGTGTGTCATACACATAGGCCTGGAAGAAAGGTTAAAAAACAAAGTCTCAGCACAGCACATGATATTATTAACATCAATATTAAAGGCACAATACGTAAGTTTTCGCCGCTAGAGAGCACATGTTCAAAAAACAAACAAAGAACCAAAGGCGTAGTTTGCTGATGCTGTGATTGAGTGTGGAATCATGGGAGTTGTTGTCTTCATCCCCACAGCTGACGCAATCCATTGGGACTTGGGCAGAAATCATGTCTATGGATAAAAAACTTAATAAGGTCAATGTAGTATGAAGAATGGTGGGGCTGAAAGTGGTGGAGGTGGAACGAGGACGTGGTTTTTTTTTTTTTTCTAGTGGTTTTTGGATATTTTAGTTTGTAAATTACAGAAACATTCAGATACTGTCTTTAGCTTCAGCATCTGAGAGACTTAAAAACGTTAAAAAATATAGTAACAACCCCAGAATTTTCAGTGGTAGTGTAACTGTTCTTTAACAAGGATTTTCTGCATATTACTTACAGCATCCACAGAGAAAATCCACAATATCTGTCATTAACAGATAATCGCTGGAGATGTATCTCAGCAGACTGGTTGGATTCCTCCATATGTTTCTTATTCAGGCCTCTTAGGAAATACATGGGTGTTCTGTGGAAGACACAGGTCTTGGTGCCAGAAAAAAGCCAAAGATCGCTAGCAGGTTTTGCAACATCCAATTAAGCGTATATTTAAGGCATTTAGCAGATGGCCTTATCTAGAACAACTTACAAATCAACGTCAGCTTGCTTTAGCTTCACATGTAAAATGTTCAAAGATACGAGGCCCATGAGATCGACCAACACTGTGTCCAAATAAAAACATGATGCAACAAGGGAACAATCAATTAAAGCTCTTTTCTGTTCAAGTTTTATCACAACCAGCTACCAATAACATTTTGTCAGTGTTTGGTTTTTATGGTTGGGTAGCTCTGCCATAGTGAAATCTAATTGGTCCAAATGCATTGCTAAAGTTCTCTTACATTCATCCACTTACGTTTGTTCATAAATGGAAAGTTTACCTAAAATTCCATAATCTGTGTCTTAATCATATCATTCCAAAAGTGCATGCTTTTCTTTCTTCTCTGGAACATAATAGAAGATATTCTGAAAAACGTCTCTTTGGGTTTTTTTGTCCACACAATCCACTCTCATTGTATGCTTCACAGAAGAAATTGACAACGACGGTGCATAAATGATGACAGAATTTTTATTCTGGGGAAAACCATTCCCTTAAACTGCTTCTGATAAGTAATGGCAACACAGATGGTTAAAAGTTTAGGAAAATAGCACAACTTGCCACGTTTTCCATGTCCTCAATCCTAGATGTGGTCAAAATCAATCACTTTTTGTTGATCATACTTGTATTTGTTGCTTATGGCTTAAATATAATGTGGCTTGGAATTAACGCAGTAATGGGGTGTTGATAGAGCTCCATTTTCTGTGATTGTCTTGTGAAATATAAAATGCATCAACAAATTCATCTGGCTTATGGAAGTCTCAAGACGGCCACAAATAACAGCATAGTAGCTCACTACTGTTGTCTCCGTTCGGCTTCCAAAAAACACTGGAAAGCGGGCGGTGCAGTGGAGATCTCCTCAAAACTGTCCTGCTTTACCCAGTGTCGACGATTAATAACAGCTATCAACACGCACATATTATTCCACTGACTTGAGCAAAGACTAAACACACATACACAAACAGAGCAGAGATGGCAGTCCTCCCGCACTGACGGAGCAAATGGTGACACATATGGAAAAGTAATTGTTCAAAAAGACTAAAAATACTCTGTTCAAAATTTGGATTACGATTTTTGATTATAAGAAAAAATGTAAGATGTATGTAACTTTAATGACAGCAGCACAGCTGCATGAACTCCACGTTTGTGTAAAATCTGATGGTCTTGATGAGAAAAAAATCAAAGAGCATCTTGTGCTTCATTGGAATCAAGGATGTCTAAACATCTGTAGAACAACATCTACATAATCAATTTTACTCAAAACTAATCAAATTGTGTTCAATTGACCTAGAAATAGTGCCAAATGTTCTCTGTAAAAACCTAAATCTAGGTCATTCTTGAGTGTTTGCTTGAGACAAAAGCTGCTATCGCGTTTCATTTTTCATGAAATCGTTGAGTAATATTTAAAGGGTTTTTTTTCAAGGTCATTAGGACAACAGCTCCGTAAAAGATACTTTTTTCTCAGAGCTCTTTTAACAACAGAACACCATGAAAGTATGGATACCCCACTGTTTTCCTCATATGAGCGAATTGTTTTGACAATTCTGGCAAAAGACACAAGACATGGAGAAGCTCACCAGTAAATGTGATGCAGCTGCTGGATATGATAAGACATACTCAGAGAGAGAGAAAACTAAAGAGGTCAACGGAAAAAAGTGGTCCAGCGAAACAGAGATGATTGTAGGTTCCTCTCAAACTATCCCTCCAGATAGCATTTGTGGTGTAAATTTAATGCCCAGTTTAATGCAGTCTATCTATCTATCTATCTATCTATCTATCTATCTATCTATCTATCTATCTATCTATCTATCTATCTATCTATATTCTAAATCAAAGATTTCTAGAACTGTGCAATTCCATTTGGTACAGGAATTATACATTCAACTTTAAAGGGATAGTTCATCCAAACATTTTGTCATTAAAGGAGAAGTTTACTCCCAGAACAAAAATTTACAGATAATTTACTCATCATCCAAGATATTCATGTCTTTCTTTTTTCAGTCGTAAAGAAATTGTTTTTTGAGGAAAATATTTCAGGATTTCTCTCCATATAGTTGACTTCTACGATGTTTTTTGACCTACCCTAACTGTCATGAACCGGAATACATAGAGTTCACACACAGCTAGACAAGACGAACGTTTGAGGTTAAAGGTTTTTTTTTTTTTTTATAAAATAACCAATCGTTTCGCTAGGTAAGACCCTTCTTCCTCGGCTGGGATCGTTTAGAGCCCTTTTGAAGCTGCTTTAAAACTGCATTTTGGAAGTTCAAACTCGGGGGCACCATAGAAGTCCACTTTATTCCTCAAAAAACAATTTATTTCTGACTGAAGAAAGAAAGACATGAGCATCTAGGATGACAATGGGGTGAGTAAATTATCTGTAAATTTTTGTTCTGGAAGTGAACTTCTTTAATTACTCACCCTCATGTGGTCTCAAACCTATAAGACCTTCGTCCATCTTCAGTACACAAATTAAAATATTTTTGATGAAATCCGAAAACTTTCTGACCCTGCATAGACAGCAATACAATTTCCATGTTCAAGGCCCAGAATGGTAGTAAGGACATGGTTACAACAGTCCACGTGACATCAGTGATTCAACTCGTGAATGCACATCGAAGACTGACACGGAAGAGAAGAACGTGGTAGTTGCGTTGCTGTCTATGCATGGTCAGAAAGCTCTTGGATTTCATCAAAAATATCTTAAATTGTGTACCGAGGATGAACAAAGATCTTTTGGGTTTGGAACGACACGAAAGTATGTAATTAATGACAGAATTTTCATTTTTGGGTGACTATCCCTTTAACATTTAACCTTAGGCTGTGGATCCAGAACACTCTATATTTGCCTCTGTCTTTACAGATTCAACTCCATTAAGAGATCAAAGAAAACCCTGTTCTTACCTATAATGTGAGTAATGTGGTATTCAGCAGTCCTGAATGGCTTTTTTATTACCACTGTCAAGATACATAGGCTCACACTGGGCCAGAACAGGATTATCTGATTTACAACTATTCTGTACGTTCCGTACAATGCTTGTAAAAGTCTGGAGGTACTATGAATTATTGGTCTTATGAATTCTATTACACCTTGTGACACCATAAAACACTCCTCTAAAACAAGCAGAAGCTATTCTCAATAAACATAGGGAGAGGAAACAGAGACAAAGCATACAGGATACTGTAGCAGGAGATATATTACAGCAAATCTACTCACAGAATGGTCCTCTGAGCCAGTAGCTATGAAGCGACCGCAAGGTGAGAAGGCCGCAGTGCAATGGTGACAGCGGTTAACATGGCTCTCATAGCGGCGAACACACCTGACAGAGATGGACAGAAAGAAAGATACATTAGTCAGGTTTTGTAAATAACTATTGAATGTGTCTAATTTACATTTTTGGCTACCTAAACTGGTTTGTAGGCACTTTGTGAATAATACGCAAGGTTTTGACATTAAATACCATAAGCTAATGTGACTCAACTTTGCCCTTAATGCTTTAATTCAAATATTTATCCATTAGGATCCACTTACTTGGACATGTTTACATTGTACACAACTGCAGTATTCACATTTGACACAACCAGTCAGAAAGAGGTTAAAACAAAAAAAGTAATCAGTCTCTGGCATGAAAAGCAAAAGGGTCATCTGTTCTTAAACAATCTGTTTAAAACCAGCTTTTCTTTTCCAGAGCTAATTTTGGCTTTCTTTGTAGACATTACCTTCTTTAGTATGTAAATATTCATTGAGCAGACACTACTTATTCAAAGCAACATACAGCAGATAGGAATCATCTTCTGGAGCACTGTGATGACTAAGACGACATCAAGTATGTCTAAAACCACAGAATAATTTTCACTGGACAAGGACCACACATCTGGAGGCTCTGTTTTCTTCATGAAGGTGCTATCAAATAGTCAGGATCCATGTTTCATCAGACTCCAATGTGTTCCAGAGGGACTAAGTAAACTAATGTGGGAAGAAACTTTAGAAAGCACATGAGACGACGCTTCTCTTCATTACTCCCATGCATGATGGGGGTTGTGTTTTCAATTGCTAGACCACATTTCCCTGCATTCTTCTAGTTTATTCCTAATGATGAAGATAACATTACATACTGGGAAAAGCTTCAAGTGAAAAGAAATATAAAGCCATTGTAAAAAAAAAAAAAAAATGAATTCAATCTGTATACAATGTAGTGTTTCAAGTGGCCAAAAGTAATGCATAGAGGGGATATTTGCACAATATTTGTTTTTAATGACTCTACAAAGTTTGATCAAAACTCGGTTAAGGTATTTAACTGACAACTATTTGGAAAGGCAAAGTACAGCTTATCATCGAATATGAGTTTTATTTTACTATTAAAAAATGCATAGAAAAACAAAAAATAAAGCATATAATGACTACAATAAAATCAGTTATTAATATTTCATTGGTTCTCCCTTGTTCTGGATTATAGCTGCCATTGAGCTGGCCATTATTAAATAATAATAACTCATTACTATATATGTGACCCCGAACCACAAAACCAGTCTTAAGGAGCACGGGTATATTTGTAGCAAAAGCCAACAAAACATTGTATGGGTCAAAATAATCGCTTTTTCTTTTATGCCAAAAAACATTAGGATATTAAGTAAAGATCATGTTCCATGAAGATATTTTGTAAATTTCCTACTGTAAATATATCAAACGTAATTTCTGATTAGCAATATGCATTGCTAAGAACTTCATTTGGACAACTTTAAAGGCGTTTTTCTCAATACTTTGATTTTTTTGCACCCTCAAATTCCAGATGTTCAAATAGTTGTATCTCGGCCATACATCAATGGAAAACTTTCAAGTGATGTATAAATCTCAATTTCAATAAATGTACCCTTATGACTGTGGTCCAGGGTCACATATATACACACACACATAAGCCTATCATTGACCTACAGTCCACAGCGATCCATTTTGAAATCAAATTTGTTAATAAGTACTAGATTCAGAAGCCATAAGACACACAGCTTTGTCGATGATTGTGTGTCTTCTTTGGGTGAGAAGTAACAACAATGAATTCAAACAAACATGTGCTCATTCGTTTGGAATTTAGAGTCTGCGCTTTGAGCATCCACAATTTTAAAAGTGCTTTTTTTTTTTTACAAAAATCCACAGAGGGGAAATTGCCCTTAGTGCTTAACCCTAAACTTTTTACAAATATAAACTATGATTTGTGCCTAATGAGATCATTACGCCATTAAGAAAGTCACAAAACGGGCATATAAAGTGATTTAATGCTAGCCCACCTCCTATCATCAGCCTTTATGGACCAGCACAACCATATAATAAATTAACTCTTTTAATGAGACTACATAGACTGCTAAAGCATGCAGTTTCTGTCCATACAATAAAAACGAAGCAAACAAACAAACAAAAAAACTGGCGTAGACACAAGCAGACAACTCGAGAGATATTAATATAAAGGTCAAAATATATTGCACTGCAACAAGAGACGAAAATCATCATCGAACAGCTTGCCTGAGGTTCCTGCTCATCACGTGAGTGGATCTGGTTGTTGTGTTCAGTCTGATTGCCTTGCACGCCGTCATAAATCTAGGGTGATTTTCTGAGGGTTTGGGTCTTGATTCACATCCTGTGCGAGCCAGGTTAATCTGCTTCTCATTACCAGAAAAGATTATGCTTTAAAAGAAAGCATAAACAAATTTATTGTGTAAAGCCCACATATTTTCTTCGCATTTAGTCAACAACCAGAGCGGAAACGAACATCATGCCAACCGAAGAACCACCAGAGAGACTCTGCAAGTCTGCAGACACCTTTAAAAATCAGAACGTAAATAAACTGTTTTATTACAAAAATAAATTGTATTATGCAATGGCAAAATTCAGCTATAAATATCTATAGACACCTCTACAGAGGTGTGCTATTCATCTTGAATACGATCTGATATGATAACAGGAGCAAAAAAATTAAAGCTGGAGGCAGTGTTGAAAGCGCCCACACAACCGGGTTTGCCACCACCCGGAGGTTTTAGGAAAACAGCGAATGGTGAGAAATATGCATTTAAAGTGGTAAATACAGGAGGAATATGTCACAGTCACTTTTATGCGCCAAACTTCCTGCTGCCAGCTAGTGGCGCTATGACTATAACTGAATATTGGCATGTAGATGTCCTCAAGGACTTCGATCATACAAATGAAGTTTGGTGCAGAATGAAGATGGTATGTTTGAGTTACTGTAAAAAATGACATACCCTGTTGCCAACAGGTGGAGCTATGATTATAACTGAATATTGGCCTTTAGATGTCTTCAGGTCCGGACTCTTATCAAACACGTGAAGTCTACTGCAGATTGGACATTATATGTTAACGTAACGTAAAGTTAAGTTAACGTAAAAGAAGTCATTTCCTGTTGCCAGCAGGTGGCGCTAAGATTATAGCAGAACATTGGCTAGGACTTTTATCGAAACTTTTATCGCCTTTTACATGGTGATACATCGAACTTCGTCAGGTCGCCACAGACACGCCCTTTAATGAAAACTCAAGATAGACAAAATATAACATTCATGTCATTAAATCTCTAGGAGGAGTTTGTTACAGCATAAAACATGCCACTTCCTGTTGCCAGCAGGTGGTGCTATGACTATAACTGAATATGGTCCTGGGCATGTGTTCAGGAGAGGCATGTGAATTTTGGTGTAGATCGGACATTGTATGCCTGAATTATAACAATTTCCTGTCTCATGGCAAAATACCAAAGTTTGTCAGGCCGCCACGGACACACCCTTCAACAAAAACTCAAGACCTTCGCAATTTAACGTCACAAAGGGCTTTAGATTACACTGAACAAATTTGGTGTTGATCTGTTTAATCTCTAGGAGGAGTTTTAAATACACCTGAAAATGGCAAAAACTCAAACTCAAAATAACAGACTTCCTGTTGGGATTCGGACTTTGTACCAGGGGACCTTTTTGTAGGTATTGGTGTGTTACATGCATCTCTCGAATTTCGTACATGTATGTTGAAGGGGTCATCGGATGCCCATTTTCCACAAGTTGATATGATTCTTTAGGGTCTTAATAAAAAGTCTATAATATACTTTGGTTAAAAATGCTCAATGGTTGTGTAAAACAACACCCTTTTTATCTTGTCAAAATGAGCTCTGCAAAAATCATCCCATTCTGAGGGGATTGCTCCTTTAAATGCAAATGAGCTCTGCTCACCCCGCCTCTCTCTTCTCTCTGTGGAGTGACGAGCCTGTTTACTTTAGTCGCATTTATCCGTGTTTACCGCTAAACTTGCTAACTAGCACATTATTAGGAAAGGCGATCGCAAAGTTTCATTCAAAAAAACCCTTACCCCCCCTCTCTGCTGTAAGTGAAGCTGGATCACGAATGACGGATATATGTAGATCGGGAGCTGCATTCCCTTCACAAACAAACATAATCCACTGCATCTTCAGCAGCTCAGATGTCGGGGGTAAATGGCGACCACTATGTTCTTTATTACATCCAGCAACACCTCAATCGGAGATATTCTTGTCTAACTTACATCCCTGCTCCGGCATCGAAACAATAGAGGTCGGACTGTCAATCAACTATCTTGGGAGCGGCCTCTGTCAGTGTGACGCCACACCGTCAGGCGTCTGAGAATGGCTCGATTTGAAAAAGGGGATATTATTTTTACAGATTAATTAAAAACCACTGCATGGATTTTTATCATTATAGGGCAGATTTGTACATACACTACCAACACACATTAATGTTCAAACAAATGAAAATGAAAAAGTGTACTTAGCATCCGATGATCCCTTTAAACACAGTTCAAGAGGCACTTCATTGAAATTTTATAAGTGGCCCTGTCAAGTCATTTTGACACACCTACTTCTAAAACCCATGTCAGATGTGAATTTTCACCACTTTGGGCGCGTGTAAAAAGTTGAATGAGTTTTTGAGAATGTTTAGGCCCTCAAAAATGCGATTCATCTTGGAGAAGAAGAAGAAACTAAACAATTCCAATGGGGTTTTTGCTCAGTGCTCGGGCCCAGAACAAATCCCACAACCTCCAAGAAACCACCAAGAACACGCTAGCAACTGCACAGCACATGCATAACAGCATTTTCTTGTCATTTTGGTTATTCCCCATTCAAGGAGGTCATATGAATGATGATAAACAAGCTGTTTGAGTGAACTGTTTGGAGTCGATCCCAAAAAGAATCGATTCTCTGATTCTAAGGCACTGGGAATCAATTTGTGCACTTGTTGATTCTTTATGTATGTCACATACTAATTGCATAATGTTAAATAAAACAAAAAAACATAAAGGTTAGTGTTAAAAAAAATTTCCTGTGGTCGTTTAGAACTTCACATTTCAAGCTGACAAAACTTAAAATTGGCACTAGCACTAATTCATTAATAAATCACCAGCAAAGCTTTTAAAAAGACATGAGCTTATTAAAGAAAGAATTTACGGATGTACAAACACTAAAAAAATTCTTTAGAGTGCGTGTTGACCGAGTAATCATGGTCGCACCAGAGGTGCCCTGACCTCCTGTGCTGCTAAAGACAGTGATGTTTCAGAGAAGAGTTTTTAGAAAGTCTTCAGAAAGAACTTCAGTATCTGTTGCCAGTATTTCTCAAACATAATTCAAAATCCACAGGGCTGCTGCTCTCCTCTTAGCCTGAAGTTCAATATACTACTTTATACCTGAAAGGAAGCATTTTAATTGTGATATGCAAAACATACAGTCCCAGAACAGAAGATGAGATGTTCCATAAGCATCAGTCTTCCAAAGCTCCTTGGCTTTTGGCTGAAGGTTTTGTCTTGGCCCGTGGAATGATGTCACTTGTGTTTTAAATGAAGTCTGGGGGGAGATAAAGCCATTTCACGTGCTTGAAGCCGGAGCACTGTCAAAGAGCCAGCCATTGGAAAAATGGAAAAATACACATAAAATGGCCTGTGCTGGAAGACTTCGTTGCCAGACCTCAGTTTGTCAATGACTGCAGGCAAATGATGTCACTAATTCTCACATACGCTCCCGTCCATGTTTCCCGTGTTTGACCTGCATTTATCTTTAGTATCCTGTCTTAAGTGTTTTTCATGATTTCTTCTCTTTGACAATTTTCCTTTCTCTTTTCCACTGGAACTAATTCTTCAGAGAAGTGAAAAAATAAGCTGTCCAGCAAGTTTGTTTTAGCCAGTCGCTGTAATGATGCCATTTTTCTGTAACTCCAGTGTGATCAGTCTCATGGTTTTTACTGCTAATGTGACATTCTGTGTTCCCATGAGCAAACATGGCAGAATTCAACTCCAGGGGGGTCATGCGGCAGCTGAAAAACTGCCATTGAGATGAATGGGAAAGCTAACGGATAGCTTTCTCTAGATATTATAGACCTCCTTGGGGAGGAAACTGTCAGTTGTAAAACTTACAGTAGGTTTACATAATATATCGAACTTTATTTTAAAGCAGAGAATTCATGCTTTGTTGAAGCTGTTAGTTTCTGCAGGAATGGATGAGGTTGTTAAATTCTCCTGACTAGAACCTGACCTGGAACTTGGTGCAAATATTTATCAAGGCACGTAAAAGGTATTCGACACTTTCTGGAGTTTAAAAAGTAGGAGCAGGACGATCTCCAAGCATAATAGGATGCAGGATGTGTAAGTGTAGAAGCAATTCACACCATTTCACAAAGTGAGGGAATAAGAGAAGGGCATGATATATTTCATCCATTCCTTCTGCTGCCCTTATAAGGTAAATGGAACTAAATGGAGAGGATCAGGTGCGGAATATCTATACAGACATGAAATATCACTAAGTTCTGAGAAAAATATGTTCAGAGTCTGGAACTTTCCGCACAGATTCTTGTACCTGTAGTTGCTGTCTCTGTTCTAGTTCTGTTTCTCCTTTCACAGGAGGATAGACGGGTCCAAAATACTTTTTCCACCCTGATGCATTCACAGAGTGTTCTTAAAGGAATAGCTGACTCTCCCTAGTTTGTTTCCAAAGCCGTGGGACGCACTTTCTGATGTAAAACATAAAATATGACTTTTTAAAAGAATATCCTAGCTACTATTTTCCATATAATAAAAATGAAAGAGGACTGGCTCTGTTAAGTTCCAAACAAACAAATGAAAAACACCATAAAAGTAACAAAATTATTGTTTACAGAGGATTTGATAGCTAAGAAGGTGACTAGTTAGTAGAATAATTAAAAGATTTTTGTATTTATACATTTATATATACACTGCTGTTAAAAACTATGGGATCAGTAAGATTTTTAATGTTTTTAAAGAATTATGCTCATCAAGGCTGCATTTACTTGATCAAAAATATAGAAAAAACAGTAATATTGAGAAATATTATTACAGTTTAAAATAATGGTTTTCTATTTTGATATATTTTAAAATATAATTTATTCCTGTGATGCAGCACTGAATTTTCACCAGCATCATTACTCCAGTCTTCAGTGTCAGACGATCCTTCAGAAATCATTCTAATATGTTGATTTATTACTTTTATTTTCAATGTTTCAATGCTTAATATTTTTTTTTTGGAACCTATGATTTTTCTGAATTCTTTGATAAATAAAAAGTTAAAAAGAACAGCATTTATTCAAAACAATGATAACAAAATAGGTCTTTGCTATCACTTTTTTATTATTAATTTAACACATCCTTTAAATAAAAACATTCATTTCTTTCAAAAAAGAATAAAAATGTACTGATCACAAATGTTTAAATAATACAGTTATTTTACATTAAAATAATATTTCACAATATTTTCTAGGTTTTTGGTCAAATAAATGCAGCCTTGATGAGCATAAGAACATTAAAAACATTAAAAATCTTACTCATCCTAAATGTCTGACTTTTGAACAGCATATACAGTCAAACCAAAAATTATTCAGACACCTTCAACATTTCTCACATTCTCACAGTTTATTCGCTACAGTTTAGAAGATGATAATAAAATATTACAAGAACTCAAGAGATAAACTGTGTCAGAACAAATTCATCTTGATAATGTCAGATAACTTTGATAGAAAGGTATGTAACAAAAACATGGTCAGGCCAAAGTGTCACATCAAATTTTTGGTCCCAAATTTTTATCAGTTTTACTGGTAGTCCACTGTATTAAGAATTTTTGGGTATAATATGTCACAGTTTACTTTATTTTGCTATCCTCACTTACATAAATAAACTATAGTGTCTTGCACCCACTAGTAAAAAAAAATATATTAAAAAAATATATCTGGTGTCTGAATAATTTTTGGTTTGACAGTGTGTATATATATATATATATATATATATATATACACACACAGACACACACAGACACACACACACACACGCACACACACACACAAACACATATGAATGATGACCCATTTGAGCAAACTGTTACTTTAAGAACATTCTTTCGAAAGTTGAAAAACACATTTTGTACTAATCTGTTGTCCTATGCAGAAAGAAACAAAACCAGAACAGAGACTACAGGTACAAGAATGTGCTAAAAGTTCCAGACTCTCCAGAATGAAAAATATGTGTTTACATCATCATGTGAGTGAATAGATGATCTTCTACAAATTTCGAATAAAAAATATTTAAGAAGCCATGTTCAACCTTCAACTTTGAATTATACAAGTACTAAATCAGTTCTGAACTAGAACTAACAGAATAAAGATTCAATTTAGAATTTATTAACAGGTTTATTTTTCAAATTCCTTTGGTGTTGGTGTCTATTTATCTATAGATTTAACATGGTCTTACACAGATCAGCGAGGGACTGTGAAAGCAACAGTATGGCTGTGTTCACTCAGCGTCCAGCTAAAGCAAAGTGGTTACTGTTAGGTCAACTGCAGAGAGGGAATTCTTTCCAAAGCCCTTTTGGCTGAGGTCCGGCCATGGCTTAGCTGTGAGGGAATCTGGAAATTTTGGATTCTTAGTTCAAATGATATATGTACGTTTCTGACTAAACCTAATCCTGGTTGATCTTAATGATCTTAGGAGCATTATGTAATGGTAGTAACCCGCAAACCTATACACACCCTGGGATTTGACCATTATTCACTTCTCTGAAGGGCAGGTTATCAGTGCTTTAGTGGGGCGAGTGCTTGAAAATGTATGCTAGGCTGGAAAAACACAGCTTGAGCATCATACAGTATGCAGAAGACCATTGCAGCTAACTAAATCATAGGAATATTGTAACATTCATCAAAAGATAATCTGCACAAGATAACTATTCAACATTTAGGTCTGTAAATGGAATTTTACTATCAATTTTTAAAGGTCTCCGAAAACCAGAAGAGATCAAGAGACCTACCTTGCAGTGCGCAGGTCCCACAATTTCAGACCATCTGTTATAGCGCTGCTCAGGAAGAGATTGTACGATTCCAAGGCCTGTGTACAGAACGGGGATCCCTGCAATAAAAGAAACAAAGGAAAGAGTCACACCAAAAGAAACATCTCATTCATGTAAAATTACTATCCAAAATAAATGAGTATTTAGTTATCATGTTGACCGGTCACAGAGGGAATGAAATCTGGTGGGAAACTGCAAACAATCTGCACGTGCGTGCTGAAAGTGTGCAGACTTTCCAGAACTGAAATTATCCCAAAAAAGTCCACAGAATGGAAATGTTTGTCATACATTGTGGAAGACCGGTGAAACCATCTCTCTCTCACCCTAACACAAATACAGATGGTTTAAGGTATCCTGCATGGCTACTCACACACAATTACATATTCATCAGAAATATTCTCTATGAATGTGGCTTTAGAAAGTGGAACATGTTGCCTGCGGTGGAAAATGTAGAGCAGCTGAAAAAAAGAAAAGGTTTGTTGTAAGCTCATTCACAGCTGGCAAGAATTCCCAGTGATCAACTCTCTTGATCCCTCTAGGCGTCTCTAATGCGTGGCCTTCTTGTTGGAGGATCCCACGTGTACGTAAGAGCCAGGTTGCGTTGTTGTGAAGAGATCAGACTCACAAGTACAGCAGACAATGTGTAGCGTGACTGGAGACTGGTATGCTGGTATGGAAAGTGGCCACTCAGGGAACGTGGGAGAGTGCCTGCTAGCTAAAGCCATTATACTGCGTTAGATCCGTTAATCCAGTCCACTGTCCACTTGTATACCCAACTAATCTCAGCTGACCCTCTCAAACTGAGGAGAATCTGGGGCAATGAATACTCAAAACACGTGATACACTGCTCTCACGTCATACAAGACTTCTAGTAAAGAATTTTTGAAGGCTCATGTGACATTGATGACTGGAATAATGGCTGTTGAAAATTCAGTTTTGCTATTAGAGGAATTAATCACACTTTCTAAAAACTTGCGCCCCTTGTGTTTGTGCGCAATACACATTTGCGAATCAGTCTGAATTAACAAAATGGGTTAATGGGAAGGCTAATAAAAAAGTAAGTCAACAACTCACACACACACTTAGATATAACCACTTTGTCAAGTCAAAATCAACCTTCAAATGGCCTGAAAACATAATCTGTGGGTTTTTTTGGTGAACAATTAGCTTGTTGAAATAAAAGGTACAAATACAGTGCAATTTTTTTTCACATTTTATTACGTTGTAGCCTTATGTTAAACTGCTTTAAATTACTTTTTTCCCACATCAGTTTACCCTCCATACACCATAATGACAAAGCAATACACAGATTTGTGACAACTGTGCAAATGTATTAAAAATAAAACACTGAAATAAGTACATAGCATAAGTATTCATACCCTTAACTCAGTACTTAGTTGAAGCAACTTTTCAGCCTTAAGACTTTTTGGGTATGATGCAACAAGCTTTACACATCTGCATTTGGCAATTATCTGCCATTCTTCACCTCTTAAGCTCTGTCAGCGTGGATGGGGGTTATTGGTTTTCTTTAAACATGACGCTTGGAATTGGGGTTCATCAGACCAGATAATCTTGTTTCTCACAGTCTGAGGGTCCTTTAGGTGCTTTTTTTGCAAATTTAAGTGAGTTTTTATGTGTCTTCACTGAGGAGAGGATTGAGTTTGGCCACACCACCATGAAGCTGGTTTCTAAACTCTACAGGCAGTTATTTTGACCTCAGGGCTTGGTTTTTGCTTTGATATGCATTTTCAGCTCTTAGACCTTTTCTGAGAGGTGTGTGCCTTTCCAAATCATACTCATTCAAATGAATTTGACACAGTTTAACTCCACTCAAAGTGTAGTAATATCTACAAGCAATAAGAGTGCTCCTGAGCTAAATTTCTAGTGTCCCAGAAACTTTCAATGGAATGATTTCAGTTTTTTATTTCTAATAAATTTGCAAAGTTGTTATAAACCTGTTTTTATGCGTTGTCATTATGGTGTATGGTGTGTATAACAAAACAAAACGTGAAAAAAATTAAGGGGTATGAATACTTTCGCAAGGCACTGTATAATTGTTTAAACAAAATATACTGTTTAAATTGTTAATGCCTTGAGTTATTATTTTGGAATAAATATAAAATGCTTAAAAACACTAAACTGATGAGATTTCTAACTGGTTTTAATAAACTGTTAATGTAAAAATACATTACAGATTTTTATTCTGGTGGGAGTGTAAGTAATGTGTTCTGTTAAGCAAGAAAATGTGACTGGGATGTGAATTTATATTAATAAAATAAATAAATGAATAAATAAATAAATAAATAAATAAATAATCTGAGGACTTTGCCTCCTCATTTCAGAACACCACTACATGCCACTGATAGAAACATACAAATTTATAAATCTCATATAAAATATTTACAAATATATAAAATGTAAATATATTTAGCTACATATCCAAATTATGATTTTTACTGTATTTTTAATCAAATAAATCCAACCTGGATCAGCATAAGAGACTTAAACACACTTTCAAGTGGATGGCGTGCAATGGTGAAGTCCATGTTAGTTTAATACAATTTGATGGATGCAAAGGGACAGTATACAGACATTTGTAAGACATCACCCTTTACAGATGGAATGTGCTTACCCAACATGCCTGGCTTAAGTCAGATCCTCCCTCAACTTATTTCATGTATCCGTCCTAATCTGCAAACCTGAGGGATTTAGAGCAAGATACTGAGCAAGACAAATGGGACACGCGAGACCTACAATTTAGGCCCACCTTGGAAAACCTCACACAACTGTGGTTTGGATTGTCCCAACTAAAACGGTGAACTTTTATCCTTCAAAGAAGAAGACATCATATCTTGCATAACGTTCAGAGAGGCCTTATATAATAGGACGATGGGAGTGCCAAACTGCAGAGAAAATTTGGTTTGGACAGGCGATTTGTTAAGCAACTCCAACACAAGCTGAGTCCGTTCATTTGCTTTCACTTCCTTCAAGGTTGAAAGCACATTAAAATTGAGGTTAAACTTGGACACTTACAGTCTACATCTTCCTGCCTACACTGAACTCTTGGTCAAAGCAGCCTGAATAAACTAATATCTGGAAGCGCACAGTAGTATTAGTACTCTATGGGCCCCTTTTCCCCCTCAGTATGATTTCCCAGCAAACAAGACTCATACAATCAGCTTCATTAACTATAATTATCTTTAAGATGGAGGCTCAGTCAGTATTTCTTTCGTATTGTTCTGAAAGTAACTTCATCATGGTTGCCATGGATATGAGGTTAAACCAAGAGCAAAGTGAGTCAGAACCTTACATAGGGTTTACAACAAACCGAGAGCACAGTCCAGCCTCACAATAAAAATACATACACTACCCACAAACAGCTTAAGTGGTTTGTAATTCCAATTTTAGTGTTGTAGCTCAATGGTCACCAGCAGTATTGAGCTGTGTGCACCTTGTAAATGACCACTGAGGTCAGAAGATTCTGAGTGAAAACAGCACTGGCTTCTCAGCAGCATGAGCGTCACTGCATTGTTTTTAAAATGGTGAAGACAGTCATAACAAAACAAGTTTTAGGGGCTGAAGAAAAAAAATTGGTTGTAAATACTTGCCATTAATATAACAAACACTGCCATTGAAAAATACAATGAAAACAGTTAACCTTTTTTTTTTCTGTAAAACTGTATACTCTTTCCTGTGAAGGTATCAAAATGCGGTATCAATTTATTTATAATACGTTGAAACAACTTTTTGGAACATTTTTTTTTAACAGTGTTAAAAAAACACTGCAATTTTTTTAACAGCAATACTGAATTTCAGCAGCCATTGCTCCATTTTTTTAGTGTCACATTAGCTGGGTTTCCATCCAAAGTTGTGAATTTAACTTGTGCGCAAAACTGGAATATCGCAAAAAACATTTGCAAATAAGCACCGCTTCCATCCAACGAGTCAAAGAGAACAAAATCGTCACTTCCTGATAAACTTTTTAATAAATATGACTAAGAAAATCAGGAGAAGCCACTGAATATAATAACTTTCATATATAATAAATTACTTGCACCTCAGAGCAAGCAGACGAAACACAATAAATGCTGTCACTGCTTTCGGAGGTGGATGCCTGCTGTTTGGGAACGCAGTCATGTAAGACAGTTCTGGGAGACAATTGTACAGAAATACTTTGACAGCAAATTCTGCTCAGGCATTTAAGAATGACCATAAAATTTTAGATGTTGTGCAACAATTTCAGCCTGCTGGATTGTCAGGTTATGTCATCCTATGTACCTTCAACGTGGAAGTAAGCCTAAATGGGTGAGACTTCTGGTTCATTAACCGCCATAGGGAAATAACAAGAAGAATATCAATGTGCAGTAAATGGTAAAACTGTCTGCACTACAAACAAGTGTCTTCATAGTCCAGATAACACATTAAAATAATATTGCAAGACACACCAATTTGCAATATCAAACAGCAAACTGAGCTGTTTTGTACAGCTAAAATTAGATGGACACAGATAAGACCGGAAACCAGACCATAAAATTTACAAATGGCTGCACCCGCTCTTACAGGAAAAATAAGGTGGATAGTGCAAAGTCACGTGAACTTTTTGATGCGCATGGAGGAATTTATTCAGCAAACGGGTTTCCATCTCTCATTATTCACATTAACTCTTTTTCACTCAAGTCAAAAACCACCTCAAGCAAGCGCAAAAACTTTTTTGTGAATTAAAGGCACAATATGTAAGATTTTTTGATTAAAATCTCCAAAAACCACTGGAACATTGTTATATATTTTGCTGACTTGTGTACTTACATTATCCCAAATGTTTCCAAGAATGTTTAAATCCAGAGAAACAAGCAATTTTAAATAGTGTAATGAACAGTGTCATTACGTCACCTGCCAATGACGTCATACAGCCTTGATTTTCCGGTTTCATTTTGTAGAAAACATGGAAACCCCAAAGACACTGTAATATGTTATGCATTTTATTAGACAGGTGATGAATGCACAGAGTGGCATTAAAACCGAACTTTCAACACACTCAACTGTATCTAGTGTGATAAAACAGTGCTGTTTTACCTCACATATGCATGACTGGAAGGAGCATAAGCGGTCATTGCGGCATAATAAAAGCTCTACTGCTTTTTATCACACTCGTCCTTCATTAGCATTTGCTCCTCGTTTCTCTTTCACGACTTTCAGCCCACCCTGCTTCATACTACAGTGACCCTAATAAGTCTTCAATACATTAAGTCATCCAAGGACATGATTTCTTCCCAAATCCTGACGGATTGCATCGGCTGTGAGGATGAAGACAACAACTTCCATGATTCCACACTCAATCACACTCAAACTACAACTTTGGTTCCTCTAGCAACAAAAACCTACATTTCTTTCGAAATTTCAAAAATTTTGAAAGTAAATCCCTTAATGTAAAAAACGTTTTTACGCTTGCTTGAGGTTGTTTTTGTTTTGTTTTGTTTATGTTTCCATCACCCTGTTTTTATGTGCATTTTAAAAGATTGCATAAGAAATGAGTGACAATAGGCGTTTCCATTACAGATTTGCGCAAAACTTTGGCAATATTTTATAAATGTTGATTAAAAAAACTGTTGCGAAATGATGGTGTTTCCATTAACCTATGTTAAGCGACTAAAATGTACTTTTTTCCTCTCACGACAAGTCATGACGACCGATTGGTAGGTTTATGTATATTGGAGCCCCTGCAATAGCAATTATTTTTAATCGAATGAGATGTAGACGTGTATCTTTTGCAGAGCAGCACAGAAAGCAGCTTCTGGGATGCTTCTGAAACATGCCGTAGCACGTACAATCTTTTTAGCGATATATGGGAGTTTTTGTAAAATTGACGTGTTTCCATTGGCCGCATTTTCAATTCGCTATTTTAATTCACGCAATTTTAAGAGTAATGGAAATGTAGTTACAGAAAATCCTTTCATTTGCAAAAAAGTTTTTACACTTGCTTAAGGTGGTTTTTGACTTGTGCGAAAAAGGTTCATGCTAATAATGCGAGATGGAAATGTATTTGCCAAATAAACTCCTCAGTGCGCATCAAAAAAGTGATGTGACTGTGCTATAGGATGGCATAACCTGACAAACCAGCGGACTGATCTTGTTGCACAGCATCTGAAATGTTATGGTCATCTTGAAATGTCAGAGCAGAGTCTGTCGTCAAAATATTTCTGTATAATTGCCTCCCAGAACTGTCTTACATGACTGTGTTCCTAAACAGCAGACATACACCTTCGAAAACATTGACCACATTTATTGTGTTTCGTCTGCTTGCTCTGAGATGCAAGTAAAATATTGTATATGAAAATTATTACATTCAGTGGAGGCGTCTTCTACTTTTCTCAGTGATATTTATTGCCAGTTTATCAGGTTAACATAGGTTAAATTCACAACTTTGGATGGAAACCAAGCTATTGATCCATTAGGAGCAATTGTGGGAACCCACTATTCTACACAGTACATCAGACCCTTATTTCAAAAAAGCAAGAAAAATCCTGGCTGACATCCTGTGCTCTCACTCTCTTACCTTGTTCTGGCTGAGGTGGTGGACAGCTCGACAGTGGGCATCTGGGATCTGAGTGGCCATGCAGCCCTGGTTCATATCAAACACCTGAATGGTGCGGTCAGCACCAGAAGCCAAGATGATATCTGACACAATGCGGTTAAAGAGATACACTGAACTTGCACTTGAGCTGGAATGAAATCCAGTACTGTTATATAACAGTTTTCTGAATAGTTCATAACTTTTATAGCCTATTAATGGGATTACCCTCTACATTACACTATACTTCGTAAAAGCTGTATTTCATAGTAAACGTAGAACAAACTATAACAAAGGCACACATGAAAAACTTATTATTAAGCTAATGTGTTCCACTGCATGTGTTGCCAAATCAGGGCTGCCACATTACCTCACATAAGGATAAGATAAACTCAAAGAGTTATTAACAAACTGCAGGGTCCAGAACATTTATAGCTTAATACATTACATGTAAAAAAATTTAAGCTGGATTTAAGCTGTAGCTGGATATCAGACAGATATGAATCAATTATACTACCACACAAAGGTTTACACACTTGACCGAATTTATGTTTATCAAAATCTAAAAACTTAAATGTTAAACAAGCCTGTGTGTTATTTTTGGCCAAACACAAGATTAAAGTTGAACAAGAATATTGTACTGCTTTTGCACTGATACCTTCAGCTATTGTTGAATTGTGCAAAGTCAGGTACATTAGGATACAGGAGTAGAAGTCATTGATGGCTGATATTGAAGTGATGTCCGTTTCTGACTTCATGCTCAATTTACTGGCCAATTTGGAATTGCTTCTTTGCTTATACCTGTGATGAAGAGGAAAATAAAATGAAACACATTCCATAAATAAAGTTTCTAGACTTATTTCAGAACCATTTCTATAGACAGTGTTGCCAAGTCCACTGTTTTCCCGCAGAACTGGGCTACTTTAACACTCTTGACGCGGGTTGTTTTTCATGTCCGGGGGTTGAAGCGACCCCATTAACATGATATTTAGCCCCTGGAATGCTCATAAAAAATGCCAAAAAAAGTGTATACCCCGCAACACGATTTTTACTGGGGGACCCCCTCCCAAATGCGATTGGGCTAGTTTTGTGCTAGTTTTGAGTAGCAATTGGGCGTTTTTTCTTGTGAAAACCTGGCAACCCTGTCTCTGGATTATAACAAAGCTGTGTGGACACGAACCTAATGTGCAAAATACATATAGACCATTTTACAGAAATATGGCAAAAAAGGAAAATGTAGTCTATCTGTGTGTAGAGATTTTCTACAACCTTACATAATGCTGAAAAAGGGCTTCTGCACATAATTATTCTCTGTAAAAGGGATAGATGTTCGATCATAAATAGAATATGATGTGCAATATCTGGCTCTTGTCTCCTATGTATCCCTTTCAGGAACTCCCCAACACTTGTGTTTAGATATACAGTATAAAGACTGAGATTGTTCTCTGATTCTTCAGAAATGATGCATGGATTCTCCACTGACGAGTGCTCACCCCTCTAGCGCAGACATACGTATTGTATTTCACCACGACAAAAATATATAAAGAAATTCTACACATCTTCCTGCCTTAGAATACAAAGTATGTGGTTGTTAAATTAAACAGTGCTGACTAGAGGTTAATTTAGGATTTTTGAGACGAGGCACCCTAAAATCTGATAGCTTGGCATACTCCCAGTTTTTACAAGCCCTTGAAACTGAACCTTTCTTTTGGCAGAAGGTCCTCAACACACTGGGTTTATTGTTACTAGCTCATTGTCCATTAACTGCTTGTACCTCTTGATGTCATCTCTTGTGGTGTCCAGATGGTAAAGGTACAGCATTAGATTTGATCCCGACGCCAGCAGTAAAAACTTGTCCAGATAATAAAACTGCGCACTTCTGATGGGCTTTGCGAACTGGTCATCTCCCTGGAGAACGATGAAGTTAAACAGTGCATAAACAGACAGTCAGCAAGTCACATCAACATCGCAGTTTATTAATAGCCTTTAAATAAGTGCTAAGTGCATTCATGTCACAACACATAAAATACAGCACCGTATCAGCTTAAAATATCACAATCTCAGTCATTCTCTCTTTTTTTTTACCAAAGATGGAGTGTGAAGAGATAAATGAGGATAGAGAAACATAGGAATGTTGTTTTTCTGTCTGGATAAAATGAGACAATTTGGTGAGTGGAATATGAATGCTACTGGATAGTATGTGAATGTACTGTATGTAGCTTCTAGCTTCATGATTTTAACACGTTATTGCCTTTTTAAAATGGGTGCAACTATAGTGCATTTTTCATTATCATCTTTACCACATTCGAGTAAACTGTCTGTTTTTATTACGCTACTTTTGAATTAATAATTATTATTTATTATTCTTCCTGTTCATGCTACCAGCCAAACCCTGACCCTGCAATGTGCTGGCCAATAATGCTTGCTTGAGTATATTTCTGGCTTAAGGATTTTCTCTTTAACATAAATGACACAAACACTGATGCACTGGGTCATTTTTGGCTCCAGATGTACACACAGATGCACAGGTCTAGGAGGCTGGGTGGGAAGACACTAGAGAGAAATTCTGAGCCAAAATGTGACTGAAGAAAACTGATTTGAATGAACTTCAGTTGCATTGGGGGTTCTGGGAGAGAGGGAAATTAGGGTTTAGAGAGGTCTGCAAGTGTTTAGAGCACTGATGTGCTGACCAGGGGCTTGTACAGATGCCTTTGACGTTCCAAAAGAGGAACACTGCCAAGAGAAACACTTCCCACAGGCGTACGCATTCAAATGCAAATGAATTTTTCTGAATCTTAAAACTGTTCTTCACATACTTCACTTATTGGTTCACTCTGAGCTGGACTTGACGATAATTGTAGGTACTGTGTAAGCTCAGAACTAATAGCACTTTTTAAATTGCTCATGTCAGTGCGAGGGCTGTATTTGGTTTAATTGTTGATACGTTACCATGGTCAGAACAGGTTCAGAAGCATTCGCCGTCCAGATGCAAAGGGTGGGGTCCTCAGAGGTACTCAAAAACCACCGCTTACTGTGACTCCAGCATATAGAGTTCACAGCCTTACTGTGCCCTGCAAAACGAAAACAACAGAGCCACAATTTTATGCCAAGGAACCTAAAAATGAGGATCACCTCACACCCCCTATACCATAAATACACAGGTATAGGCAGCTATATAAGATTATAAAATAATAAACAAGATTAGGATGTTGTATTAGACTTTCATTGGCCTGTATCGTTTACGTGATAGGTGCTTTCTTAACTGCTGTTTAACATGCAGGACGTATTCCTGACAACTTACTCAACCCCTTTGTCATCCAAGATGTTCATGTCTTTTTTTCTTTAGTCAAAAAGAAATTAAAGTTTCTGAGGAAAACATTCCATGATTTTTCTCAATATAGTGGAGTTCAATGGGAGCCAACAGGTCGAAAGTCCAAATTGCGGTTTCAGTGCAGCTTCAAAGGGCTCCACACAATCCCAGCTGAGGAATTAGGGTCTTATCTAGCAAAATGATCGGTCATTTTCTAAAAAAATAAATATTTATATATTTTTAAAGCAAAAGTCCACTTCCAAAACAAAGATTCACATATAATTAACTCACCCCCTTGTCATTCAGGATGTTCATGTCTTTCTTTCTTCAGTGGTAAAGAAATTATGTTTTTTGAGGAAAACTTTTCAGCATTTTTCTCCATATAATGGACTGGTATGGTGCCCCGATTCTGAACTTCCAAAATTCAGATTAAACGATCCCAGCCGAGGAAGAAGGGTCTTATCTAGCATATCAATGGGTTATTTTCAAAAAAATAATACCGTTTATATACTTATTAATGTCAAACGCTCGTCTTGTCTTACTCTGCCTGGATTGTTTTTTTCTGGTTCATGACAGTTAGGGTATGTCGAAAAACTCCCATCTCATGTTCTCCCTCAACTTCAAAATAGAACTATATCGCCGTTTTACCTTTTTCATTAAGACTGTATGATCCTCTTTGCATGTTCACTTTGCAAAGACTGTGTCTGTACTTGTACATCGATGTAGGATGATTTTGAAATGATTTTTGAAGTTAAAGGAGAAAAAACGACTGGAGTTTTTTGACATACCCTAACCGTCTTAAGGGAGAATACACAGAGTTCAGGGAGAGTAAGGCAAGATGAGCGTTTGAGATTAAAAAGTATTAAAATTGTATTTTTTTTATGAAAATAACCGATTGTTTCGCTAGATAAGACCCTTCATCCTTGGCTGGGATCGTTTACAACCGCATTTGGGATCGTTTGAAGTCACATTTATACTGCATTTTGAAAGTTCAAAATCGGGGCACCATAGCAGTCCATTACACAGAGAAAAATGCAGAAAAGTTTCCTCAAAAAACATAATTTCTTTACACCTGAAGAAAGAAAGACATGAACATCTTGGATGACAAGGGGGTGAGTACATAATAAGTGAATCTTTGTTTTGGAAGTGGATTTCTCCTTTAACTACAAATGCTTGTCTCGCACTAGCTCTGTGATGCATGTTTTGCGACTTTGTGTTATAAGTTGGAAAGGTCACGCACGGTTAGTTCTTTGTCTGTGTACTCCAGTTCAAAAAGGTAGGGTAGGAAAAACTCCATCTCAATTTCAACTTCTAAACTGTCCGACACCATTGTTTTACCCTTTTTTACACACACATATATATATATATATATATATATATTTTTTTTTTTTTTAATGACCAATTGTTTTGCTAGGTAAGACCCTTATTCCTCGGCTGGGATCATGTAGAGTCCTTTGAAGCTGCATTGAAACTGCAATTTGAACTCATTGGATCCCACTGAAGTCCACTATATGGAGAAATATCCTAGAATGTTTTCCTCAAAAACCTTAATGTCTTTTTAACTAAAGAAAGAAGACATGAACATCTTGGATGAAATGCTAGTGAGTAAATAGTCAGGAATTTTTTTTCTGGATATGAACTAATCCTTTCGCAACTTCTTTTTACTCCTAAACGAAGAGCAAGAGTAAGTATTTTAGAGCCATGGCATCTATTTCAGGGACAGGAAGCGCCTCCAAAAGTAAGAATTCCCAAACTGTCAGTTTCAGCTGTCAGTATCAAGTACTGTTAGAATGGCAAGCAAAAATTCCAATACTGAATCAATTCCTTTGTGCCACTCATTCAGGAAACGAAAATGAGAGACATGCAAAGGAATTTTACAAAAATAAACACTACAAATTTGAAGCTCTTTCATTACCTGTGTAGACAGCTGGGTTGCCGGTGAGTGAAGATTTATACAACAAAACAGAACCGTCTCCAAGACCACACACAATCTGCTTTCCATCTCCTAGACACAAAAATAGAAAGTTAACAGACAGAAACGAAGGAATAATTAGTTCAAAAACAACGTTCCTCAGGCGTAAATCTAAAATAACAATCACAGCACTCTTAAAAACAGCTGTATACAGCTTTATTGTGTTTAACTCCAGGAGTCTACCCTGGTTTGCTGCTTGTGCTACAGTATGGAGCCTTTATGTGAGACCACAGGAGAACCAAAAATGCAAATAGTCAACAGGCAAATGATTGTTAGCCATAGCTATTAAGTGCTGTTGATCGTGCATAAAGTTGGAAAAGAAACTGTTTGCTATGCAATGTTTACAGCAGGATACTACAGTGACACAAGGCTGCACTTTGTGTAGAAATTTGACCATTTATAATAACAACAAAAACACTTTTAATGTATTATTATGTGTTATTGTTGTAATATATGTTTATGATTTATTAAAAATGAAGGTTGATTTATGGTTGCTCATTTTCTGGTTATGCAGTACAAAGAAATTTAATATGTTTAAAGTAGGACTGTCAGTCAATTAATATTTTAAATCTAATTAATTACACGATTTATTAATCGAATTAATCGCAAAATAAATTTGACTGTGAAAACACCCACTAAAGATTATTTAAATCTATTTTTGTGTTAAATGAGAAAGTATTAAGTAGACATTACAAACTGTAGCTTTAGAAAGAAATATTTTATACATAGAATTTATTACAAATAAACATTTAGGCTGTAACGGCCTAACATAAACCATGGAACATAAAAGAAGATAATTTGAGAAACATCTCAGTATTTTTTGTTTATATAATTTAAGTCATGGTAACCAAAACAGTCTTCGAAATACTTTCTTTTATGTTCCACAAAACAAAGGTTTGAAATGGCATGAGGGTGAGTAAATGATGACAGAATCATTCAGATTTTGGGGTGAACTATTCCTTTAATCTTTTTATCATCATCATTATTATTTTTTTTGATACTCTAAAAAAGAAACTAAATCTACCAGCAGGTAGCGGTAAATGTCTTTATGAGTCATTCACTCATTTGATTCGACTCATAATTCAGGAATGAAGTAAATGGCTCTCTTTATAAATGGGCCTTTGAATCATTGATTCACACGATTCATTCAAAACACGGATTCATTCAGAAACTAAACACCGCTGTGTTGGCAGAAGACACGCAACAATTCTGCTATGGCTTCAAAGGTAATATGTTCTCTGCAAAATTGAGGAAAAACACATAATATTATGTTTAAAATATGACACAAAATCAACTTCTTATATACTGAACTAAAAAAGCTCGTGATAGATCGGGACAAAATCAGCACTCGTGTCATATTGCTCTTGCTGCCCGTGTGATATTGTGCGATATGTAATAAATATAAATATGAGACAAAACACAAAAAGGGGAATTTTTTGCACCAATATCTTGAATTTTAGGGCATAACTGCATTTATGGAGTTGTTTCCCTGCCTCATATTTGTCATCAGTTAACTGTATGAAATATAAGATGATGTACAGGTCTGGGGGCGGGGCCAGCGTGTTAACTGCGTTAAAATATGTTAACTGTATTATTTTTTCATAGCTAATTAATTAAGTTAACACGTTTAACTGACAGCCCTAGTTTAAAGCCTAATGTGATCGTACTTTTGCTCACCTGAGTACTGCAGAGAGTTGACTGGGGTTGGAGCTGTGGAAACTGTCAAATGAGCATAAGGCATGCTTGGTGCTTCAAAGTGTGATGGATACTCACTTAAAAGGCCTTTCCTGTTAAAAAAAAGTGCATAGATTTTAGCACAAGCTACAGTGGTCTTATTCAGTACTACTGCATTCTTGAGGCTTTGTACTGAGAATGAAAGAATACTTACGTATTTGTGCTAGTTGTTGAGGTTGAGTGGCTTTTCTTCTTAATATTGGTCTTTGGTCTAAACATTGTCCTACTTGAAAACAGACATACGTAATAGCTTACAGTCAAACTCCTGAAAAATCCAAGAGAACATATTCCAGTTTTGCAGGCTACTTGACTTGGCCACACGCAGATGCAGCAACAACATTTGTAATGTGCTTTAAGATGATTGCGATTCTACAATGACAGACCACACAAGCCATAATAAATTAATGAAGATCCCCTTGTACCTTCACTACATAATACTGAAGCAAAACATCTTATGGTAAAAAGGCCTTTCAGGAATGTGAGCCTAAGCAGGCCTGTAGGCTCCATGGAAACAGAATTAAACAGTGTTTGAATTAATATTATGCTAGTCACCTCAGATTAAACTTCAAAGTTACAGCATGGAAGATATTAGGTGTGTGGACAATTAGCCCCATTTACTTTAAGTCGTTTAACAAAAATGCTACCAGAACACAGCCTGAGTAATTGTTTCTATATAATAAGCTTATTCGACTATTAATTTAGTTAATTTGATATACAGTATGCAGCATATGCTGCATTAATTAAATGTCTACCACTCTCATTACACTAATAGGACACTCACAACCTACATAATGTCATTGTTGCACATTTAACACACCATTTTCTACAACTGTCAAAGCCTGAAACCATGTGAACCATATGAATGTAAACCTGAAACCATAAAGGTTGTTAGACTGCATTTCTCTACTGGTCTGCTGTCTTACTGAGGAGCTGTATTGTATCCTGATGACTTCACTTGTGTGTGAAAAACCAAAGGTTGATCCTTTACACTCTTCTGACAGCTCACACCTAGAAGACAAAAAGAAAACAGGTCAGTTACATAATTAAGCTCTGCCTGTATGTAGTCTGAATTCATCATAGCTGTATACCACAAACACCATAATTTGAAAAAAGGCTTGATATAATAATATCAGTTACATTACTGCACAGATAAGTAAACGTTTTGCTGATAATATATCAAGCTTATTTCAAATTATAGTGTTAGTACCATACAATTATGATATTTTCTGTATAGCTATTTTCATGACTCTCATATCACGCTGGAGTCTCTTTCTGCTCACATAATGAAATAATTTCAACTTAAACCAATAATTCATACCCATATATTTATTTATTTGGTAAAGCTTGATACTGTACAATAAGCTGGTCATTATTGTTAAATATACCCTTTCTGATCTGATTGAGGTTTATTTTTCAAAACTGAGCAACTGGCTGTACATTATACCTTTTAAAGAGTTATTGACACAAAATTTATACAAATAAGAACTAGAAAGTCATATTACAGTAAAAAGATGTTATACGATACAACCTGAAGAACTGACAATTTTCCGAGTTTCCTTCACTTTAGTGAGCTCATTTTTTCCAGCTCCATTAAAACGAACGCACACGTTTCCAAAAACGGTTCCCCTGCCAACCACAGACTAAATGTATATTCTGAAAAGTGGCTAATAAATGCAACTACTTCCTAAAGCAGAGGTGTCCAATCCTGCTCCTGGAGGGCCAATGTCCTGCTGAGTTTACACTGTTAAAAATAAAGGTGCTTTAAAGGTTCTTCACAGCGATGCCATAGAAGAACCATTTTTGGTTCCACAAAGTACCATTCAGTCAAAGGTTCTTTAAAGAACCATCTCTTTCTTACCTTTTTATAATCTGAAGAACATTCTTTCGCCACAAAGAACCTTTTGTGAAACAGGAAGGTTCTTCAGATGTTAAAGGTTCTTTATGGAACCTATTAGACAAAAAAGGTTCTTCTATGGCATCGTGAAGCACCTTTGTTTTTAAGAGTGTAGTTCCAATCTGCCCCAACACACTTGCCCGAAGTTTTCTAGCAATCCTGAAAATGCTGATTAGCTGGTTCAGGTATGTTTAATTAGGATTGGAGCTAAGCTCAGCAAGATAAATAAAGCTCTCCAAGAGCAGGACTGGACACATCACATCTGTAAAATCAGTCAAATTCATTATTACGCTACTTATTTTTGAGGTTTGAACTCAGTTTGCATTTTTCTTAAGAAACACTTCTAAACAACTTAAACTATTTAAAAAGAAAAGATACCAGATTTGAAGCAAGACTGGGCCAAGAACTCATTTGTGACTAAAATTCACCACATACTGAGCACAATCATTATTGAAATAAGTTTAATAACATTAAAACAAATTAGTACTGATGCTACAAATACATCACTATATGCAAAATCTTTCCAAGAAAACTAAATGTTCTTTGGACAACATAAAAAAATTTCCCGTCATGAGTTCAATTAATAAGAAATCATGTATTCTTTCATAGATCATACTTATTGCAGTGGTAACCCAAATTATTTCAGTTTACACTGGCAAAAAGTACTGAAACAGTGTATTGAAGAGAGGTAGCAGTTTCTGGTCATTGTCAACAAACCACATCCTGACATAACCTATTATTCAAGAATATGTCACACTGTTCTGAGATCAGCCTGTTATCAGGCCTTCAATCACAGCCCTGAACTGCTGGATCCCGACTATAATGCATGTCAAAGCCCAGCAGTATGAAGAAAATGAGTCCCAGTTATGGTATTGACTTAGGCCACAGAAAAAGCTATGGAATAAATTTAAACCTCTGAGGATGTGTAACTCTAGTAAGGAAGAGAAATAATGCCCAGTTGGAGATGGAAGAAGAGCTTCCCTTAAGGGAGAGAAAAAGAAAAATAATGATGATGGATTGCTTTTACATCCATGAGACATATAAGACAAAAAAAATCATTATGCAGTTAAAACACACACTCAAAAAGCGTATAAGGAAATAAAAGAGGTATTTTATTCTTCTTTTCATTTTAATCAAAAACAAGAAGATCTTACTGACCCCAATCTTTTAAATGGAAGTGTAGCTTATAGTACAAATGAAGTTTGTCAGTGTATTTTCAGGGGTACATTTTTGTCTTTGGAAAACATGCAGTGATGAATCATGCAAATTAAGACCAAGATCATATGTTCAGAAAATAAATAGGGTACTTTTTGATTTAGCACTGAATTTTTGTTATGTGGTCTGTTCCTCGTCTCTTCGTTCTGTGGTTATCGAAACCCTGTATCCTTGTGACCTCAGACACCAGATGGCATCAGACTGTTTTATAAAGAATGACAGTTTCATTGGATGGTTTCCTTTCCATGTATTTCAAAAGAATTTCAAACTAAAGCATATAAAGAATTCTGCTGTGCCTAATGACAACTTTCTTTTGAAAAGCTATAATGTGGTACAGACCTCTGCAAGGCCAGAAAGATTAACATCTTGGATGGTAATGCGTCAGCATCGTAAATATTACCATGGGGGGTGTCAATGACATTAAAATGCTAGTTAATCCAAAGGTGTTTTTTTTTTTGGCAACGAAAAGTGTGCATGTGTGGTTTTGTAAACTCCCAACCTATTTTTCTCTGAGGTTTTGGGCCATGTTTCGTCAGCTCAGCATTCAGAGGGGACATAGTCATCAGAGGAGAACTGAAAATAAAGGAAAAAACAACATAAATAGACTTCTATTACTGGAAATAATAAAATACAGCATTTTCCATTGTGGTAGTTGACTCATCAAAAATAAGGTTAACAGTCTATGACAGACAATGCGTCTACTGAAGATCATTCTGGCTAAAACCAAAATCAAACATTGGGAAAATTATTCTTGGATGGGGCTTACAATGACATCCTGCATGTTCTTAATCCAAGCACTACCTGGCCAGGATCAGGATCCCCATAGAGACTGAAAGATGAGTGCTGTTACCTGGGCACAACTGAAAGCTGCTCGTCCACAGAGAAGCCCGTTTCCATCCGAAAGCAGAGATCGTCCAGACTGGTACTATTAACCTCTAAAAGTGCTACTGAAGTCCCAAACAGAGAAGTCACCAAACAGCAGGTCTAGAAAGAGAGAGGCTGAGGGTAGTCCTCATGTTATACCGTCTCACACAGACCACTTTCCTTCCAGAATGCAAACCACAGCCAAACCTTGTAAAAGCTTTACATCTTAAATAATCTTGGCTTTGTGAAACCATAAACTGCTAATTGCAGGACTGTAAAAATACCAAAGGTGCTATACATGTGAACTCTAGAGCGGCTTAGGGTTAACGATAGGGATCAATCTGTCAAAAAAATATGAAATATTGTATTTGTGTAAATACTGCACAGAAGGCCTAGAAGCTAGAGTTTAGCACAGTACTTACATTGCCACCAAGTCCATTAGAGACGGCCCATGATCCTGCCATTGAAATGCTTAGATCACCTGTCAGGAAAAAAAAACTGCCACTTTAAGAGATCTAAAATATAGCCATGAATTGAAACAAACGTTGGGGAATATGTCATGTCTCGGAACTAGATTTTGAAAACTAAAAACTAAAACCATGCTGGCTTCAAACTGATCGTGTATTTTCCCCTCCTTAAAGTATTTCTAGGAAGCATATTTTTGAGGTGAATTTTGTTTTGAGGCTGTACGATTTAGCCAATGTTATCATTAAGTGTGCAAGGACATGTACTGACTGTCTGCCACTCTCCAAAGTATCATAATCCTGGAATATTTCAAGCTAGCAGACTGAATCATTATTTGGTTATCACACAGAAGCCTACTTACACTCTATAAAGTTTTGTTGACCACTAAGGCCACTGTTGCATTTATTTGTATTATTTATTGTATTGTATTGAAGAAAGGTAACAGTTTCTGGTCATTATGGTCATACATTTTTTAATATGTAACTATTTTTACTAATAAAATGAGATAAAAATATATTTAGTCAAATATTTACTTGAAAAATTGCTACATTTGAACCAAGTTAATTGAATACTTATGTTGCCTTTGAGTGGAAGAGTCATGAGAAGCTCTGAAGTATCCAGGTCAAGCAGATACAGTCCATCAGAACTTCCGATCCACACACAACATCCTCTGTGGAGGAACAAAGAAGACACTGTTTACAAAAAGACACTACAAAGAACTAACAGGAAAAAAAGGAAAGTAAAAGAAAAAAAAGATCTCTATTGTATATACCTACTGTAGGAATTCACACCCACGTTGCCACAAAGCCTCTAGAAAATATCTCCAGTTGAGGTCAAATGTTTACATACACCTTGCAGAATCTGCAAAATGTTAATTATTTTACCAAAAAAAGAGGGATCATACAAAATGTGTGTTATTTTTATTAAATACTGACCTGAATAAGATATTTCACATAAAAGACATTTACATATAGTCCATAAAAGAGAATGTATAAAAATGGCCCTGCTCAAAAGTTTACATACACTTGATTCTTAATACTGCTGTTACCTGAATGATCCACAGCTGTGCATGTTTTTTTTGTTTGTTTTGTTTAGTGATAGTTGTTTGTCAGTTGTTTGTCCTAAACAGTTAAACTGCCTGCTGTTCTTCAGAAAAACCCTTCAGCGCCCACAAATTCTTTGGTTTTTCAGCATTTTTGTGTATTTGAACCCTTTCCAACAATGACTGTATGATTTTGAGATTCATCTTTTCACACTGAGGACAA
>JAHKKF010514315.1:0-11088 GCA_019740295.1 Labeo calbasu | reverse complement strand
TATATATATATATATATATATATAGGTTTGAGACCGCTGATCTAATCCTTGATAGTGGTACTATTAAAGTAAATTGATTTGGCTTGCTGTCCATAATGGAAGGCTCAAGTGCTAAATTTCCCCCATGGATTATATAATTTAATATTCAGTAGAGATTAAAGAATGTCTGAGAACAATTGTAATGGGAGTGAGCTAAGCATCTGTTTATGTATTCTTATGACTGACAAGGAGTAGAATTTTGTTCCTCCCAAAATTTCGTTTAGAGCTCCATTAAATGTAACCAGCCCAAGAACATAATGGCTTCTGATGTAGGCGGCCTGATGCATTTCTCTTTTTGTGGAATCTAACTGTACAGCTGGTTCTATAACCAGAGATCATACATCAGTAATTCTTTTATCACTAGTCAGAAAAGTGCAAAAGCATCACAGTCCAAAAGAAAGCAGGCGGGGGTCTTGAAGGGGTTTAGATTCTCAACAGAAAAATATATGGACAGCAAAACTTCAGTGCAAAATGGTAGGCTTCATGCCCACAACAGCTACACGGGGTCAATAGATTTATGACACCAAGTCAGAGTCTTTGAAAAATGAACTAAAAAGCTTGTTCTCCATCTCGCAAAACATGTTCAGGATTCTGAAGACTTAAAGGGATAGTTCACCCAAAAAAAGAAAACCCTGTCATGTGGGCCTACTTCAGCCTCATGTTGTTCTAATCCCATACGACTTTCTTCTTTCTTCAGTGGAACACAAAAGGAGATGTAAAAATGATAGCTTCAGTCACTGTATGGAAAAAAAAGATGAAAGTGAATGATGACTAAGGCTGTCAGTCCATAATTTGAGCTCCTCAGAAAAGAAAGAAAGTCATACAGGTTTAACATAACACAAATGTAGTGAGTAACTTCAATTCTGGAGTGAAATATCCCACACACAAGTTTAGTTGTTCGTTTGTTTGTTTTAAATCCGCCACTGCCTTTTTTCCACCACGGCCAAAAATAGATTAATGATAAACTAAATCAAAGTAGAGAGTTAATAGTTGTGACCCAAATATCTGAACAGACGCGACGATATCACATAACGCAGGCTTAATTTTCAAACTACTTTCGCATCCCTTAATGTTCATGATCCCTCTCAGTCACCGCGCTACGAGTGACAGCCAATCAGCGGCTCTGTCGCTTAGACCGTACGAGATTTCAGAGAGAGAGAGACCGAGAGAGAGAGAGGGGAAGCAAGCGGTGATGCTGCGCACAGGGGAGGGGAGAGAGAGAGACAGGGAGTCCACACAGTACAGTGTCTTCACAGCGCTCAGCGGATACGCATCGAAAGCAGGACTACTCTCGACTCCTCAGCATTGAGGTAAGTGAGGGAAATGAACTAGACTTATCTAAATTTTGCGTTTATTTAAACAGATATGCTTTGAATATACACGCTGTTTGACCCCTACAGCCTGTGCTTATGCCGTAGACTGACTTTCGTGGATGCGCCTGGATGATGGCTGTCAAAATTGGCCCGGATACTTGTTTAAACTACAACTATTAAGCAACATATAAGTGATTTTTATTATAGCAAAACATGTCTATGATGTTATTTCTGCGTGTTTAATGTTTATGGTTCATGTAGGCAGTTTCCTGTTATTCAGAGCGCTTTAGTTTTATGCGGCTTTTTATAATACTGTACGCGATAGTGTTGTTTATTCTTGTTTTTAATGCTAAACGTAATAGTAGAATTCAAAATGTTAATAAAACGACAAGTTTAAATATTACAGTTGGCATTTAAGCTGGTGCTAAAATGTTTTAATGTTTGTTTCCATCAATAACTTGCCACAATAATAACTTTTTAATAGTGCTTTTATAGTTTCAGCTTAATTGTCTTCATCAGTAACTGAATTCAAAGGAGTGAAAAGTGCAATAACTGCATCACTGCAGGTCCTGATGTGATGATTTCACTAACAATTTAAAATTGCAATTAAACTTAATTTTCCAGTTTTAGAGGGCTGACATTTTATTCAGTGTGCTCGCTGTCCATCTGTTGTGTGGAGTAGGGCAGAATGTCCTTTGTTATTTACATTTCAAGGCCTTTTTTTCAGAGAAAACACTGAAAATAATTGCAATTTTCAGCATGTATATGCAACAGCTATTTTTATCAGTACTTGTTATGTCAGAGATTTTATGACAAAGATTCTCTGTGTTAAACCTTGTTACAGCGTTCACTGTATTTTAGTATCAGGCCTGTTAAAACTAAGACGTTACCTTTAATATTTGTGGACAAACTGACGAGATCTGTAAAGAGTCATGCAAGATACTGAAATCATAAATATACATCAATTTTTTCTAGTTATGTAAAAAGGGAAATGGCTAGACACCACTCTGTGAGTACAGTCTCTATAAAATTATTTTAAAAAGTCTTATCCAGTAATCAAGGATGACTGAAAAAGTAATGGAGAAGTCATGGAAATTCAATGATCAAAAGCTGTGGGAACATGCTCAGACTGTAGCTCTGTTTGAGCCCTTTTATGTCAGGCACCTGTAGATTTCTGGGTGGATTGATTAAAGTTGTTCTACATTATGTAAATTATTCATAAATTCCGGACTTCTCTTTCAGATTTTATTCTGAGGAAGAACCACACTTGTTGCAAGTGTTTCTAAAATGTGTGAGATATCGTGAGGTATTCTTAATTTGTCAATGTTATTATTTTGCTATACGAGTACAAAAAGATATTAATGTTTGTTCTTTCCGGTCTTTGTGGCGATGCTGTTTTTAATCCCGTAAATTGCTGGATTTGACACGTTGTAATATATCTTAGTCTGGCAAATATTGGTTGAGCAACTGTGGTCTTCGGTATATAGATTGTCTTGTAGTGCTTTGCATGGACTTTGATCGGATTTTAGGCCGTAACAAACAGTAGACCTCTTAGATATGATCCTCTTTTTTTTTGAGAAATGATAAAGAAACTGGTAGACGGGTTTATTCAAGTTGATGTTAGTTAATAGCATACTGGCTGCAAAGATATGCAATTTTCAGTTCTCCTTTTTAAAGGAATACCACCTTATGTGGTTATTTATGGATTTACAATGCAGTAGCGTTTTCCCGGAGACTCACACAACCCTCATACATTATTTCTAAAGGTAGATTTGATGCAAAACGGGAATTTCCCAAAACGATAATGGAAGGAAATGTAGGTGCCTACCACATACAACATGTTTTGTCATTTAAATGTTAGCATTTTGACAAACATGTCACCTAATAATCAAAGGGTTAGAAAATATTGCAATTCTGTTTGGGTTCAGAGTTGTTTGCCAAAGTCTGCATGATAGTAAGGCCATATGACCTTTGACTTGCTGACAACAAGCCACATCGCAATTGAATGGAGAATGCGTGTTTGTTGCTGTTTTTATCGTGGGCATTTTAATTAAAACTGAGAGGCTGTCTGAGAGGTTTTTTTATTTATTTAAAAACACTAAACAAAAAAAGCATTTTAATGGCAGTTGTCGTAGTTGTTATGTTACATTCAAATAAACAGATTTTAAAATATGATGTTTTGGCAAACAGCAGTGTCCTTTTTCATCAAAAGTTTCACACTTTGACAGTTTTAAAAGTTCTGAGATTGTGAGGATGCCTGTATGCAAATGTTTCAGTAGGCTCTGTATGATAATTAGATCAGAGCTATCTGTCACCTGACATGACAAAGGCCCAGCAAAAGCTGTGTTTGCTCGCAGGAGATGAAGCAGGATAACATTGATTAGCACATGCACGTGATTAATTTCACCCAAGAGTGATTTATGGAGCTCCATCTTGCTTTTACCTTGATAATGGAGCCCCTCATAAATATCGCCAAAAATTAAGCACTTTCAGACAATTGAACTGCGAAATAACATGATCGAGAAAAGCGCGAGTGGAGTTTAAGCTTATTTTTCCAAGATATGGGTAATTTGCTGTTCTGATGTGTAGAACACTTCCAAAATCAATAGAACAGTGTTTATCTACACCCGCTTTAGTCCAATACGAGACGATTGATTTTCTTCACCAATTCATCGTCCGCTATCTGTTTTCAGTTTCCTGGCTTGTTCGTGTTCGGTCTTGTTGTTTACTAATTCGTAGAGATGGGGATGGAGGGAGGCGAACGAATGAAACAGCGTCTCAAGTGAATCTTTAAATGGGTTCACAAAGGAAAATACGTTCTCCTCGGTTTCTGTCTATGGTAATAAGTTTACATCTTACAGCAGGGTGTTGTTATTTTCTTTCAACCACACGTCCCTATAGGAAATAGCCTTGGTATATGAAAGCTCTGGACGTCCTCCATAGCATACTCCTCACATCATTCAGTGTGTAAGATGACAGGGCAGATCACAGAGAGCGCGAGTTGGAGGGAATTTGGGGGGAAAAAATAGCATTGATGATGAAAAACAAACTTGAAACGGAATTCGCTATGCACAATGAATATTTCTACCATTCAGGCTGGTGCTTTAGAATAAATAAGGATCGCTTGCTCTCTTTGTGCAGAGTGCAGTGTGAAATAAGAATGCTGATGACAGAGACACCATGCTGGCGGTCCTGCCATGACTGCGTTTATGTAAGATGATTTATTCAGGCAGCACATGACTGCTCTGACCTGTGACTCCCCTCCGTCTTAATCACAGTGACCCTGGTGAATTTGGGAAACTTCAGGTCAAATCTTGAATCTTGAGTCTTCTGAGTGTGTACGGTTAGTCAAAAGGGTGGGGTGTGGTTTGGATCAAACGTTTCTGGTGCTTTTGGATCCTTTGGTCATTAATGTTTCCCAAAACACTCACTATAAAAAAATCTGTGAAATAGGTGGCAGTGCTATATGTTATATAGATCAGACTTACATTTAAAATAATATGCGGTAACACTTAGTTTAAGGACCAATTATCACTATTAACTGCTTATTATCATGCATATTACTAGCATATTGACTGTTTATTAGTACTTATAAAGCATATATTAATGTCTTATTCTGCATGACCATATTTTAGAGCTCCCATAACGTAACAACTACCTAATAAGCAGCAAATTATCGGTTTATTAAGGCAATAGTTAGGAGTTAGGTCCCCAAACTAAAGTGTGGCCTAAAAAACTTTATATTTCATTCATTTAAACAGTGTTACTATACCAAAATAATTAAATGGGTAACACTTTAGGGACCAATTCTCACTGTTAAGTAATTGTTTATTAGTGTGCATATTCATAGCATATTGTCTGTTTAATAGTACTTACAAATCATATATTAATGTCTTATTCTGCATGATCTGTACTTAAACTTAACAACTACATAATGAGCAGCAAATTAGGAGTTTATTGAGGTAAAAGTCATAATTAATAGTTAGTTGATAATGAGAATCGGTCCCCAAACTAAAGTTTGAACTAAAAAACTTTATATTTCATTCATTTAAAATAGTGTTACTGTACCAAAATACTAAAATCTGTATTTGTCACTATAATATACTGACATCCACCTTCAGGTGGTAAAGAGAAAGCTACATGATGAATTAAAGTTCCTCACAAGTACCTTTTCCACAAATTAAGGTTAAAATATTAATATATAGAAGGTGCACAGCGTAAAGTTTATTAGCAAAATACTGAGAAACTGAGCACAACTGCCAAATAAGAACAGGAAACTAAGCCAAAACCTTAACGTAAAAATGACAACAGCACACACAAAACTTAAAAAATGCAATAAATAAATTTAACAACATAAGATGCAACATAAAACCCTAATGTACGTAACTGATAAGAAACAACCTAAGAAACCTAGTTATTTAAATGAAAAACCATTGTCTTGAAACATTTTGAATTTCAATTTACATTATTCATTGTACATTATAAAGTTACTTGCTCTTTTTCACTTCCAAAAACTGTACGTTTACAAGAAACGTATCATCATACTACTTACTGTAGGGTAAGGGAACTTATTGTTATCCAATTAATAGTTGTTTTTCTGCTATAGCTTTTTTACAGTCATTTACCTTTAAAATTAAGTGGTAACACTTTACAATAAGGTTCATAACATAATTTAATTACTTTAGTTATCATGAACATAGAATGAACAATACTTCTAACACGTCTTAATCTTAGTTAATGCTAATTTCATCATTTACTAATGCGTTATTACAATGAAAAGTTGTGCTTGTTAACATTAGTTAATGCCCTGCACTAGCATTAACAAAGATGAATAAATACTGTAATAAATGTATTGTTCATTGTTTGTTCATAGTAGTTAATACATTAGCTAACATTACCTAATAGAACCTTATTATAATCCAATTACCAGTTTTTTTTTTTCTACTATAGTTTTTTTTTCACCATACTACTTACTGTAGGGTAAGGTAACTTACTGTTATCCAATTAATAGTTGTTTTTTCTACTATGGCTTTTTTACAGTCATTTACCATTAAAATTAGGTGGTAACACTTTACAATAAGGTTCATTAGTTAACATAAGTTAACTACTTTAGTTATTATGAACTAAGAATGAACAAAATTGCTAACGCATTTCTACATCTTAATGTTAATCTCAACATTCACTAATGCGTTATTAAAATCAAAAGTTGTGCTTGTTAACATTAGTTAAAGCACTGAGAACTAACATAAACTAACAATAAACAACTTTCATTACCAAAGATGAATAAATACTGTAATAAATGTATTGTTTGTTCATTTTAGTTGGAATCTTATTGTAAAGTGTTACCAATTAGGTTAATTTTAGTGTTGTCATTAGCACAGAAACGCAGCTCGAATCTGTTTTCGCGAGAGGCTTTAATCGGAAATCCTTCTCAAAGTTTTTGATTCGTGTTTGAAGTGACTTTTGATTCATGTTTGCAGCGACTTGCTCAGCTCGGCTGTCTCTGCTGATGTGACCTGCTCTGGCTGGTACATGTCGAAGGCAAGTTCTCCACCCAAGTACGCAGGGCTACACGAGTCCTCTCGATCAATTTTTTATAGTCATATATAAGGCATCTCTAACCGTCTCCAGATGTCCACCATGTTACACGAGGAGAAAACAAGTCCCAGTTGCATGGAAATTTGCGTGTTGCTAATTATCTGGTGGCTGGTGTTTGAAATACAGCCCATTGAACTCTAGCGCTCATGTATCTCCTTCAGCATAGCCTCTTGTAATACAGTCTAAATTTGCATAACTGAGGAGCTTCCTCCCTTTGGAAGTTGAAACTGTGTCCACAATATGTGGCGGCACCTAATTACTCACCAGAGCCGGGTTGTCAAAAATTGGCTATCTGCGCGGGCAGCATCCAATCATGTAGTCCACTTTCAGGCACAATAATAGGCCTAATGTCATTAATGTTCCTCTCAGTTGTCATGGTTCTTTCAATTGATTGCTTTCTCCTATTACGTACGAGTCAGTCCAAAATGAGGCAGAATGTGCTACAGCTCTCCAATTTTCCAACCTGCCCTGGACGTGTGTGATATGAATTACACCAGTGCCGAAAATGTCCATTCTGTTGAGGAATCACGCTTGTCTCAAACCTAGATTGGTCAGACAATCTAGCCTGGATATTTTCCGCCGGTGACATCTCGCACCGAAACAGCGATACTGATATATTTACCCTTGGAAAAACAAACTATCATACAAGCAGCATGGCCCAAAAGCAAATAGTTATTACCTGGAAGACGACACAGTCAGAATGTGGTCACAGAAAGGCCACAAACCCCAAGAGCAAAGAGCAAGAAATACAAACCACATACAGATTACTGTATGGCTGATGTATTAAATGGTAAATGAGATGCAGTCTGTTATGAAAAGGATTTTTTTTTTTCTTGGATTTTGTTTTTGTTTTTTTTTATTGGCCTATCAGTTTTTATGGAAAGGATAAACAAATTTATTTTGTAATAGAAGTAGGTATGCACAACATTTTGGTACTTGATCAGTTATTTGCTTATTTCTCTTGTTTTATTTTTGTTTTTGTTTTTTTGGCCTATTAGGTTTTATGGAAAGGATAAACTAATTTGTTTTATAACAGAAGTAGGTATGCGAAATATCTTGGTACTTAGTCAGTTATCAGCTTCTTTTTCCTTCCTTTCTACTTTCTTTCTTTCTTTCTTTCTTTGGCCTATTCTTGTATTTATTTATTTGCATTTTTTTAATCAATTGATATATATTTGTGCATGCTTCTTCATGCTCATTCTCATATTTTTCCATGTAAATACAGTATATTTTTAGTAAATATTACTTTGTATATACATTTTCCATGTTCATTATAATACTCAAGACAGTATTAATAAACTAAAATTATTTAAGTAATTTAGACAAACTAAATAGAATTTTAATATCAGACATTTATCAGTTATTTTTTATAAATAATTGTGCATGCTGAATTCTCAGACTTAATTATTATAAGGTCATCTTCGTCATTATTTAACGCTTACTTAAAATTAATGTTTAAAAATACTAATATTTTGATAAAACTCTTAAATATGATCTTAAGCAAATCTTAAAATTCCATTTTTTGTATTCATTGTAATACACAATATTAGTAAATTCACTTGTAGCGTTAAAACGATTGTTTTTTGTTTTAGTTTGAATTTATTTAGACAAACTATTGTAGCATTTTTGTTGTTTATTGTCCACGCCATAAAAAAATATATATATATATATATTATCGGCTTTTCTTATCGGCGCTGAAAAATCCTGGGTCGATCCGTTTTATAGCCAAGTCCAAAAAAAGAAAATAAAGACGGAAAGAAGTCCGTTTTAATCAACAGCCTTTAACCTTTGCTCTCCGTTTGCCTTTGGCATATACGGTGGTTTTTAATACGAAGAATTTTCCAGTTGCCGCTCACAGGGTTTATTTATTTGTGGTCGCAGAGCGTTGGGATTTTCAATTGTATTGCTGCGCTTGTTAATGTCAATAAATGTCATTATCGATTATTCCCGTTGATATATACTTTTTCTTTCCTTGTCGTGTGGGGCCTGAACTATAATATCAACAAAGAAGCCGAATCAAATGTCAGAGTTTGTTGTGATTGCAATCAAGATGACTTGGTGTGACCTTTTGAAATGGAAGCATTGTTGCCTTGATTGTAAAATCCCATCTTTAAGGCTTCTTCTACAAAGCGAGGGGTTAGAGGCATAAAACAACACAATGAATTACGACCTAAGCCAGGAACGGTTCCATTTAGATACCTTTATGTAAATCCCAGCCGTAAATTGAAACGTAGTCTGGGGGTTAAACAACCACGTCACAGGCTGTCTGGAACACAAGTCTCTAGTGTTTACCAAGGTAAAGGTGCCACACTTACAAGATGTTGTGAGTCTGAGGATGAGTTAATGGCATTGTCAAGTTGTAAAAGGGCCTTCAGGGTAGAGCACGCAATAAATATCAACTATGATACGAGAAAGAGTCTGTTTGACTTTGACAGCCTCTGCAAACTCTATTAGCACAGTGTTTGTGATTTGCGTATTTGTCAGTCGTGGAAGTGACAAGTAAACAAGCACGCACGTAAACGCGCGCGCACAAAACAACCAGACGCGGAGGCATTTGCATTGCAATGGGAGCTGCATTCCAGGGCTGAATCACAATGCTGAAGGGAGGTTGCTGTCTCGTAGGCTCCCGCGGAGCTCTTTACACAGGCCGTAAAACTGCGGTTCCCACGGCTTCTCCTGTGCCTCGTGAGGGGAACCCTAAACAAACACCCCACAATGCTGTTATGGGATTACAGGCAAACCTTTCCAGCTCCGCTGTAAACGCTAGGGCCACACTGCCACAAAGGTTAACAGGTGTTTTGTGCTATCTATTTGAACAGTCTGCACGAATCGACAAAGGAAGGGCAAGCTGCAGTCTATCACGCGACGCTCTCGTGAACAAATGAACGCTATGCGACTAAATGGGGATTTGAGGAACATTTGATTTTAGCAGGTTTGGCTAAATTGCTTTAATTCAGCACACAGTGCGGTCTGCTCCAGGCAATTTGTGCAGCAAAAACACACGCTTTCACCGTCATTATGGCCGACCAGGAAAAGCAGATTCGAAGTCAGTGGCACAACATTGCTTCCAGATCACATTATGGCCTCTCTCGTTACGTAATTAAGAGGACCCATCTGGTACGGGCAGCGCTCCCTGACACTAATTGTGTTGGTGTGCACATGGCCGTCCCATTGAGCAAAAAAAGACCTCCAACATTTGAATCCATTATCTCCTACTGTTCAGATTAAGGCGCACATGTTGCCGGGGAGATTATGGCGGAGGGTCGAGCGACGCTTGTGTCTTGTAGGGTCGGGGCTTGAGGATTAAGTCTGTGGTTTGGTAACCCTATTGGTTAAGTACTTCCAGCAATCTAGTCACATGCTGCGTGTGCTGTGTCTTAACAAGTCGCTCCTTTTATGTGTAGGAATAATCCGTTTTGACTGATATTCATACTTTTCAACCTAATCATATAGGAGTTCTTTAACAATGGGTCTATTTGGCAAGTCTCTATAGAATAGCAGGCAACAGTAGGTCATGAAATTTTATGCATTATCACATTTTTTAAATAACAGCCATTTATTCTCAAGTTTGACATTTGTAGCTTAGAAAGATAATAAACAAACTATAGTGCAAAAATGTAAATTCTTTATCATAATAAATACAAAAATAAATAACAAAATGTATTATTATAGCTATAATGTGCTATTTATTTTATCATTGTAATAATTATTATTAATAATCTTTTATTTAATTTTAATTACTAATGATAATAATCATTATTGTTATTATAGTGCAAATGTATACATATTTATATAATATTAAATTATTTCTAATAATAAATGTTGATTGTGTAAAAAATATATAATCATGCAAAATTATATCAATTGTATTTTCGCATATTATTATTATTAATAATAATAATAATAATAATAATGGTACAAAATATAAATTATTTATAATAATAAATGTTTAAATGTATTTTAGCATATTATTATCATGAATAATAATAATAATAATGGTGCAAAAATATAAATTATGTTGATTTTAAAAACAAAATAATTATATATATATAATTATCATTGATTAATGATAATAATTAAAATGATTTTCTGTGTATATACACATATTTATATTTTGCACAATAATAATAATAATAAT
>JAHKKF010514313.1:0-19191 GCA_019740295.1 Labeo calbasu | reverse complement strand
CTGGGATCGTTTACAACTGCATTTGGGATCGTTTGAAGCCGCATTTAAACTGCATTTTGGAAGTTCAAACTCAGGGCACCATATCAGTCCATTATATGGAGGAAAATCCTGAAATGCTTTTCTCAAAACACACAATATCTTTACAACTGAAGAAAGACATGAACATCTTGGATGGCAAGGGGGTGAGTATATTATCTGTAAACTGTTGTTCTGGAAGTGGACTTCTCCTTTCATGTCTTTCTTTCTTCAGTCAAAGAGAAATTAAGGTTTTTGAGGAAAACATTACAGAATTTTTCTCCATATAGTGGACTTCAATGGGGATAAGATGGTTGAAGGTCCAAATTGCATTTTTAATGCAGCTTCAAGGGCTCTGCACGGTCCCAGCCAAGGAATAAGGGTCTTATCTAGCAAAACGATCTGTCATTTTCTAAGAAAAATACAAATTGATATTGTTTTTAACCACACGTGTTCGTCTTGCACTAGCTCGACCTCAGGGATAACATAATCACTCACACATGACAGGAGGAAGCACCAACCCAATCAAGTGAATGTGCAAAGAAAGTCAAACGTACTTTACAAAAAAGCTTAAAACAACGACGCTGGATGATTTTGAAGTTGGAGGAGAAAATGAGATATATGAGAAAATGAGTTTTTCGCCCTACTCTACCTTTTTTAACCGAAGTACACAGGCGAAGAACTATCTGCATGTGACTTTTCCAACGTGACTACACAGGGTGTGAAGACGCGCATGCAAATTGCAGAGCTAGCACAAGATGAGTATTTGTGGTTATAAACTATATCAGTTTTTATCTTTTTAAGAAAATGACTGATCATTTTGCTAGATAAGACCCTTATTCCTCGGCTGGGATTGTGTAGAGCCTTTTGAAGCTGCACTAAAATTGTAATTTGGACCTTCAACCCGTTGGCCACCATTAAAGTCCACTAAATGGAGGCAAAAAGAAAATTTTAATTCTGAAAGTGAACCAATCCTTTAAAAAAAAACTTGCTTAAAGTAATCCCAAATTACAAACAGGACAATAAATTGCTGAAAGAGAATACATACTTCACTGTCTCAATTTTCACTTCAACTTTAGGGGGTGTTCCTGGAGGAATTGGGGCTTCTTCAGAGACAGAGGTAGCAGACGGCAAGGACAATGGGGCAGGAATGGGAGACACAGGGCCAATCGGTCCACGACCCACACTCATATGGGGCAATGCTGCTCTGCCAACACCAACAAATCCTCTTCCCAGGAAACTGCTACCACACAAAGAAAAACTCAAAGTATCAGCATTTTGATGCATTTTAAGTAATCATCTTTTAAAATTTGCAGTTCTATCAAAAATTTTAAATCTGTCAACATTCACTCTCTCTCATGTCATTCCAAACCTGTATGACATCCTTTCATTTATGAAGCAAAATAATAAGTTCCAAAAAGATAACTAAAGCCCATAAACTGATCATACAGGTAATCCTTATGACCATCACTTAACAAGCAGAAAAATAGCAAATCAAAGAAACTGGACTAAGAATACAAGCAAGAAACATCAATCCTGGGTGGTGCTGGAGAAAATCACCTGAGTGATTCTTCTAAGCGAGATTCATCTCTCTTTGGAGTCAAAGCAGCTGCTCCAACGATAGCCGGCTTAGGCTGGACATCAGCCCCCATATCACCTGCTGCCCCTCGTCCTAAATTAAAGACAGTTAAGGCAAATAACAGAGACATTATTTGCAGAGAAACGCTAGTTTCACAGTTAAGACAACCTGCTGAACTACAGAAGAAGATATGAACGAAATTTGGACAAAAAGGTCCAGATAAGGCACTGTAACTTCCATGATGCAAAAAACAAAGACAGAATTCAGTCAAAAAATGAAATTTACTGTAAAATGTGGAATATTACTGAATTTTGCCAAATTTGGATGAATAAATATAAAGTATTAAGTATTCAAATATAATTAAACAATTAAAAGAGAATGCAGAAAAATTAAAACGGAAAACACAGAATTTGGAAACAATAAAAGGGCATTTTCAGGGAATTTGTAAAAGGAAACAATAAAAAATAATTTCACAGTGCCCTAAATGACACAATCCTTAGTAGATAACTACGATAAAATGTCAACAGACACTATATAGTTAAAGATTAAAACAGCATCCCATAAACCAGAGTTTAATTAGGTTCAGAACTTTTTTAGGGCCTGACTTTGACAGCTTGTGTCAAATATTTTAAGTGGCAACAGCTGTTGATTGGCAGATGCAGGTTAAGACGTTGATTAAAGGGATAGTTTACCCTGAAATAAAAATTCTGTCATTAATTACTCACCCTCATGTTGTTCCCAACCTGTAAGACCTTTGTTCATCTTCAGAACACAAATTAAGATATTTCTGATGAAATTCGAGCGTTCTGAGCCTCCATAGACACCACGGTCAAGACACAGAAACGCAGTAAGGACAATGTTAAAATAGTCCACGTGACATCAGTAGTTCAACCGTAATATTTTTTGTGCGCAAAAACAACGAATGTATCTTCTCAGAGGGTCAGAGAGCTCTCAGATTTCATTTAAAATATCTTAATGTGTGTTCTAAAGATGAACAAAGGTCTTATAGATTTGGAATTACGTGGGTGAGTAATTAATGATAGAATTTTCATTTTTGGGTGAACTATCCCTTTAATTTCAAAACTGGTGTATTAGGGACAAAAGAAACACTGCGACAATGGAAAAGGTTGAAAGTCTTATCTTAAAATGTCATGTTTGTGTTGAGAAAATATATTTTTTGAAAGCCAGTCAGTTTGCTGTCAAGTGCACCCAGAAAAAAGTAGAGGTTCCCCAAGAGTTGTGCGTAAAACAAAGAAAGGTCACTGATTCAGACGCCAAGGACTATTTCGAGCTCCGTTTAAGTCCTTATAAAGAAAAAAGCTCTTAAATACAAGATTAATGGGCTTACTTTCATCATTTGTATTTACATTGCAGATTAAGTTTGTTTTCATTATTAGCTACTTGACCTTCCTGCTGTCTTCAGCAGTAAATTGCACGTCTAAGTGGTGACTATTCAATATTGTTGGTGTTGCCAAGGATACAAGAATGATGGCGCACAATTTAATGCCCACTCCAATCAACCTAGTGCTGACATGAATAATAAAACAGGTATGAGTTTGATTAAATACAGTACACCGCAGGGTTGACTAAGACGTGTTGCATTTATAATGGTAGAGTATAGACCATGCTTCTTATGATGCCAATATGTGGTATTTAAAACCAATTGTTGCATCTCAGCCTGAATGAATATGCAAACATGTTGGCCAGGGTTCATACAGATACTGTAAAATTTAATTCCAGGACTTTCAAGGACTTTTCAAGCACTACTTTTTTGATTTTCAAGGACTTTAATCAGAGATCTCACTTATCAAACAATGTCTTTTCTTTCAAATTAAAACCACGGTTAATTTTCTTTTTTTATTTTAAGGGATTTGTATTTGCATAAACTTTCATTTTCTTTTTTATTTGCTTTGTTTTTTATAACTGTACTGCCTTAATGGTTTCACTTTTCTACTGTTCAATTAAAAAAAAAATCTTAAAAAAAGATTTGTGAAACCACCCCGAAAATTCTGATCTGAAACAAATGATTCACAATCCACGCTCTAAAGTCCTGAAGTGAAACAAATGATTCACAAACCTACATCGAAGTCTTGATCTGAATCAAATGATTCGCGAACCCGCTATGATGTTCCAATCAGAATGAAATGATTCGCAATCTACTCTTCGTTCTAAATTAAATGATTCTCGATACACGCTCCATCAAATGATGCGCGATACGCAATCTGAAGTTGCGATCTGAATCAAATGATTTGCGACCCGATTGGAGCACCTCGAAACAGTAAATCATTTTGCGACGCAATGGTTTAACTGATTTGGAGTTTCAAAAAACTTTCACCCATCATCTTAATTTGTGTTCTAAAGATGAACGAAAGGCTTACTGGTTTGGAACGACATGAGGGCGAGTAATTAATGACAGAATTGACATCCCTCCCTTTTTTTCCTCTCACATACCAATAGGTGTAGATCCTCTGCCCCATGTCTTTCCCGGCTCAATGCCCAGGCCCCTGAACATGGACACCAACGATGACCCCGGCCCAGGAGCTTCAACCTAAAAGAAAGCAAAGCTTGAGACTTATTGCATTAATCTATTGCTAAATCAAATGTGCTTATCTGAAACTTGAAACAAACACTTATTTCCTGAAATTTGGTGACACAAATATTCATTCAGAACATTTTTGGAAACTATTCATTGAAATAAAACCTAAATCGTGTTATGGCTTAGTGTAATTATCAAATCATTAAGGCGGTAGTGTAATTAAATAAATATATGCAGTCCGTGTTTCAGACTAAAGCACGGCACTGTGTTCTTTTACATGAGCAGCTAATTATCCGCTGGTGTCTGCAGCACCAGAGCTCAGAGCAGTTTGGTTCACAGATGTTGTGAATAGAGTAATAACTGCCATTAATTGTCTTCGATAATCATAACATAAGCCACTAAATTTGCCATTTATGATGTTTTTCAGCCTTAAAAATATACACCACCGGTTAAACATTTCTGAACAGTAAGTTTTTTAACATTTTTTTAAAGAAGTCTTTTCTGCTCACCAAGCCTGCATTTATTTGATCCAAAATACAGCAAACAGAAATAGAATAGAAATATTTTTACTATTTCAAGTAACTGCTTTCTATTTGAATCTATTTTAAAATGTCATTTATTCCTGTGATCAAAGCTAAATTTTCAGCATCATTACTCCAGTCTTCAGTGTCACGTGATCCTTCAGAAATCATGTTAATATGATTTGCTGTTCAAGAAACATTTATTATTATCATCAATATTTAAAACAGTTGAGTACACTTTTTTTAGGATTCTTTGATGAATAGAAAGATCCAAAGGTCAGCATTTATCTGAAACAAAATTAAAGATCTAATAGAACATTAACATTTATAATGTTACAAAAGATTTCTATTCCAGATAAATGCTGTTCTTCTGAACTTTTTATTCATCAAAGAAACCTGAAAAAATTCTGCTCGGCTGTTTTCAACATAATAATAATATTAAACGTTTTGAGCAGCAAATCAGAATATTAGAATGATTTCTGAATGATCATGTGACTGGAATAACGATGCTAAAAATTCAGCTTTGAAATCACAGGAACAAATTGCATTTTAAAACATATTTTAAAAAAAAAAACATTTTAAATAGTTAAAATGTTTCAAAGTTTTACTATATTTGCTGTATTTTGGATCAAATAAATGCAGGCTTGGTGAGAAGATGAGATGTCTTCAAAAAACATTAAAAACTTTTGACAGGTACAGTAGTGTATCTCCCAACTGTGAGGAAGAGAACTGCGTGAGCGACTGAAAGTGTGTGCGTTGCAGAAATGACTGAATCCCCTTTGTGATATGGCACAAACATTCAGCAGTTAAAAAAACTGTTGTTATTGTTATTGCATATTTTTTCTTAAAAATTCTGTTTATGTTTTAGAGTAAAATATTATAACACAAATATTTGTATTATTTTTATACAATATTTGTATTATTTTATGTAATATGTCTATATTTATATAATTTTTTTATATATTATTATTATTATTATTATTATTATTATGACAAAATATTTTTTGGCCAAGCTGTGCAGCCCTACAAACAAGCACAGCAAACCTAAATCACATTCTAAATTGCAATCACCATTTTTATTCGAAAAATCACATTTTGATTTATATTCAAATTGCGCAACCCTAAGCATTACCTTGGAAATTGCTGGAGCCGCCTCTGTTTGCAGCTCAGGCATCTTCCCCTTTACATCTAATTTTTCAATGGCCAGGGTAGGCACTGGTCCCACAGCAGCACCTCTCCCCATCCCGACAGTGGGTTCAGGAGTGGGCAGCAAAAAACCTCGGGCTCTTCCAAAAGCTCCCTCTTCTATTGGTAATCGCACTCCTCTAGGAATGCCCACCGGAGGCTCACTTACAGGCTGAGTTATTCCTCTCCCAAACCGCACAGGCATTTCTCCAGGTACGCCTAAGGCTCTACCTCGTCCAGGGAGAGGTTCATCTTTAGGCAGAACCAGACCTCTGGCCCGTCCCAATGGGGGCTGGTCTGGCGGTTGACCCTGATCTTCCGCTGACTGCATCCACGGTATACGGGTGACCCCTGGGGGACCAGGATAGGGTGGTCGTTTTGGATCCATTTTTTCCTCTGTTGCACTTCAGTGCAACTGACAAAAACAAAGCACAAAGATCAATGAAGGTTTTCTTGACATGTCTGTTTACACTGACAAAGCACAGCAGAGCTTTAAGGCAATAACTCTAATCCTCTCCTTGAGTCATTTTGATTTTGATATTGATCATAATAGTGAATCTCACTGCAGTTTTTCTTGGCACATTTGCAAGTTATTTTTAAACTGCGCAACACATTCAATAAATTAATGCGTCATTGTGCAAGACTTCTGCCAAATATGCTCACTGAAGCACAAGAAACACCCAGTGTTTAGCCCAGAATATAATATTAATAGCTGTAATCGAGGCTAATGTCATTTTTGCAAAAATCTAACGTTAGTCAGATATTCAAGTTCGTTATCTCAGTCGACATGAACACGTGTCTGCCTGACAGCGTCTGAAACAATAGCTGGGATGATTTCACTTTTTAAATTTGATGTTTAAATTAAAATTAAATGACATTTTAGACTGCTATGGGAAGATAACATTACATACGCGTATTTAGTACTTTTTTTTGGCTTTTGCATGTTTGCATGATTTTTTGCAAAGTTTAATACGAAATGTCAAACTAGACAGCCCGCGAAATCAAATTGATCAGATTATTCGACAGAAGGACGAATGCAGTAACCAAAAACATTTCTGTTTGATTATTTTCAGACACAAATCAGGTTGACGTGTACTTAAAGTGGTAAAATATGTGTAAATGTACCTGAAATGTCGTCGATACTTCACTGAGACTATGAAAGGTTCGACTTCTATCCAACAGCCAGATTGACTGAATTGAACAAATACTGATTCAGTAGTGTTGTTTGTCCGATTCGCGATTCTTGACTCAGTCAAACCAATTCATGAATCATGAGAACGCTTTTGAGTTCTAACTCAAATACATTTTTTTGTTTTTGCTTCCTATTTTAACATTATGTGTAGTGGTAACTAAAGTAAAGATTCTGAAAAGATTTCTAACATTAGAGAAATTTAAAAAAAACAATTTATTGTTTTTATTTTATGTTCTCTGTAGATGCGCATTGTGGCACATTAAAATGAAGACAATCAACAATGATGTCTATTTAACAATCAATCTTTAGCTTTTCTTCTATATCCAAAATAAAACTGATACAGGCTTAATACAAAGTACAAAGATGTTTATGGAAGAACATTAAAAGAAAATTATGTCCTGACTGAAAATGTTCTAAAGTTTTCCAGAGATGTTTATTTGAAAGTCAATCCAGTTGGATTGATTGTTAGAATAGGACAATATTTGGTTGAGATACAACAATTTTAAAATCCGGAATCTGAGGATGCAAAAAAAATCTAAATATTGAGAAAATCACCTTTAAATTATATCCTGACTGAAAATGCTCTAAAGTTTTCCAGAGATGTTTATCTGAAAATCAGTCCAGTACAAATGTGACCCTGGACCACAAACCAGTCATAAGGATCAATTTTTTTTTTTAAATTTGAGATTTAAACATCTTCTGAAAGCTGAGTAAATAAGCTTTCCATTAAAGGGGTCATCGGATGCCCATTTTCCACAAGTTGATATGATTCTTTAGGGTCTTAATGAAAAGTCTATAATATACTTTGGTTAAAAATTCTCAATGGTAGTGTAAAACAACACCACTTTTACCATGCCAAAATCAGCTCTGCAAAAATCATCCCATTCTGGTCGAGGTTGCTTAAAATGTTAATGAGCTCTGCTCGCCCCGCCCCTCTCTTCTCTCTGTGGAGTGACGAGCCTGTTTACTTTAGCGTTTAGCCGCTAAACTTGCTAACTAGCACATTATTAGGAAAGGCGATCGCAAAGATTCATAAAAAACCCTTATACTCACTTCTGCTGTAAGTGAAGCTGGATCATGAATGATTCACGTGAACACACACGGATATATGTAGATTGGGAGGCGCATTGCATTCACAAACAAATGTAATCCACTGCATCTTCAGTGGCTCAGATGTCAGGAGTAAATCACGACCACTATGTTCATTATTACATCCAGCAACACAACACCTCAATCACTCAATTGGACATATTCTTGTTTAACTTACATCCCTGCTCCGGCATCGAAACAATGGAGGTCGGACTTTTACAGCTGATCTGAGGTAAAGCGCTCATGTCAATCAACCAATCAGTCGTGGGAGTGGCCTCTGTCGGTGTGACGCATCTGAGAATGGCTTGATTTGAAAAAGGGGATATTATTTTTACAGATTAATTAAAAACCACTGCATGGATTTTTACCATTATAGGACAGATTTGTACATACACTGACGACACACATTAATGTTCAAACAACATGTAAAAGTGAAGTTTGCATCTGATGAGCCCTTTAAAGCATGGTTTGTTAGGAAAGGATAATATTGGTTGAGATACAACTATTTTAAAATCTGGAATCGGAGAATGGAAAAAATCAAAATATTGAGAAAAACAAGCAGCAAGTTGTCCAAATAAAGTTCTTAGTAACGCATATTACAAATCAAAAATTACGTTTTGATATATTCACGGTAGGAAATTTACAAAATATCTTCATGGAACATATTACTTAATATCCCAATGATTTTTGGCATAAAATAAAAATCGTTCATTTTGACCCATACAATGTATTGTTGGCTATTGCTACAAATATACACATGCTACTGGTTTTGTGGTCCAGGGTCACAAATGATAATTATAAGAAAACTACCCCATAACTCCTCTCTCTATCCTTCTGTAGAAGATTGTGAGATATTTCTAATATTGTCAGATATTTCTAAAACCAAAGGGCGCTGTCATGAACAAACTGCTAAATTTAGCCTCTCTGAATGTCCAGGTTGTCCTCTTCATGACACACCACTTAAAACAGTGACGTGTGTGGTCTCAGAGAAATGTATGAAATACGAAAGCCCTCTACAGAGTACAAAATTCAACTGCTGTGCCCAGGAGATTTAATAAAAATAAAAAGGCAAAGCATTAACCCCCTCATGATGGTGTCCTCTAATGAGGACAGTTCCATAGCATTTTAATGAAGCTAAATTCAGAAAAGAAGTAAAAATCGGTTTGGTGCATTTAGTACATTTGAATGCATGCTTCAGCAAATCTAGATTTGCATGAAATGTTTCAAAAGTCATCAGAAAACTTCAGTTGAAAAGAAAAATAGCATAAAGAATAGTCTATTTTGAATAGTGAACTCTTTGAATAGTTCAAAGCATTCACCCCTTTCCCCCCAAGGACTCCTGTAAACCTCTGCTGCATGAGAATTCATTTTCCTGCCACTGCTGAACAAAGTTCACCGTGTCAAGGCGAGAAATATTTTCACAAAACAGATGATGCTGCAGTCTTAGATGTAGAATTCTCTAGAGATACTGTATACAGTATTCCATTTGTTTCACCATGCAGGAGAGAGATAACTAACAGATAAACTACAACTCTGACTTATCTGGTGCTGTTTTCCATATATATTGCCCTGTTATTGTTAAACTTATAGACCCAGTATCTCAGAAATATTCTTCAGGTTTTGTTTCCTGTTCTAGCATTCTGTGTGGTGGTAACTAAACTAAAGATTCTGAAAAGCTCAACAAATGAACTCAATTTGTTAAAACGAGTTATACTTTATATAACGGCTTATTGCTGCCATGGTTCTTAATTTGTGAAATTAATTTTGCAGTCAGGAAATTTTAATGATGCATTTGCATCGCCAGATTGTATAGCCACCAGTGTTGCTATTATTATAAGAAAGCCCATCAAGTCAAACATCTCCCGCCTCCTGCCAAAAGTCCTTTTGTCTTCTGCCTTTAGAGGATTGTGTGACAGATTCCTTCTTTATTTCCCCTGCTGTATGATTGTGAAGACACAAGCTACATAGAGCAAACACTGTTTTATTATGCAGCCACAAACATGTCTTTGCGCTCAACAGACATCTCACTTAATTATTAAAAAGTCTACAGAGAGAACAAAACTACTGGAAGGAAACGTAGCTCTGCCACATGATCCCAAATTCTCAGGTTGGAGATTAAGGTGATCCACAAAAAGGGAAATTTGGGATAACGTCTTTGTATATTCAAGCAGCAACCTATAAAAGGTTTAAAACTGTTGTGATTAAAAAAAGTATATACAGTCCCTTCAGAAGTGATTATGCTGAGTTGTGAAGCAAAGGCAGTAGACAGAAAAATATTATTTCACACACTGACAAAGAGAAGAATTTACTGAAACGAAGACTAAGAAATTGCTTGTAAATTTGCCAAATAATTACATTGAAAATGAAAAGACATCAAATTAAACTGTGAAATTTTGATGTAGACAGACTGAATAGTATTTTCTTGTAAACCCCCACATTGAAACAATGTGTTTTTACAGTTTTTCAGTGATCTGATATTTCCATTTTCCTGATCATACTTGTATATCTGAAGGTTGGTTGTCTCTCGTATCACACTGCAAGCTTACGCTCTCAATTTAAGTATTTTTCAAAAGTTTTATTCATTTATTTGTATATAAAACTTTTTAATGAGGACACTTTGTGCACCTTTAAATACTTCCGAGATTCAGTTTTCTAAATTAAATGTCAATCATAAAAATTGCAATTAGGATTCGGTGCTCCTATGGGGATGCAGGTTCAAGTCCTCTTCATGAAAAAACATAAAATTAATATCTTTATCATAGAAATGTTATTATATTATAGACCTACACATAAGACAGATGAGATTTGTAAGTAAACAAACATCTTTCCCAGCTATATACTGATTCACCTATGGAGGTTCATAACTGAGCCTATATAGCCAGGGAAATTTCATCAACAGTGTCGCTCATCAGAAGCGAATCAACTGCAATGACTTTTAATTTAAGATGACACTCATCATCAGCACTCTGCACGTCAGGCTACTCTGAATATTGACCAATAAGGCTTGAGGGGAGCAGTGAGCATGCTGGGTCAAAGCAGCAGTTTGGCTTTTATCTTTCTAGCAACACTTGACCCAGGTGCTTTGACCTTGAACATCAAAAGAGAAGCCAACAAATTCTGGGTCACTGGATACAACTTTAATGGCATGGTGACTGGTAACTGGCACACTGACTTTTCTAGCAAGAGTGAAATGAGTTTAAAAGGCTAGCCCACCCAAAAATAAGTGTTTGATTACCAACATTCTTGAAAATATCTTCTTTTATATTCCACAGAAGAAAAAAACAGCATGTTTTGAAACAGCATGAAGATCGAGTAAATGATTACAGCATTTTTATTTTTGTCTATTTGGACTATCCCTTTAAAGGAATAGTTTACCCAAAAAAGAAAATGTACTCACCCTCAGGCCAAACAATATGTATAAGTTTTATTTTTTTTTTCTTCTGAACAGATTTGGAGAAATTTATCATTATATCACTTGCTCACCAGTGGATCCACTTCAGCGAATGGGTGCCATCAACTAAAATACAAATTCTCTGTCTATAAAATTGCTAAATCAGGAGAGAAATATGCACAGACCAAGATCTACAAAAGTGAAAACAGTGCAAAACATTTCTAAACTAACATGCCCATAAAATTTGATTTTTGAACAACAGGAGAAAGAAGTATTATGGTTGTGTGCTGGTATTTTGGCAAAAGTTCAAATGCCTTAATTATGAATTATCACATTACATATTAATTCAGTGTACTGGAGTTGTGTGGATTACTTGTGGATTATTGTGATGTTTTTATCAGCTGTTTGGACCGTCATTTTGATGGCACCCATTCACTACAGAGAAACCACTGCTGAGCAAATGATGTAATGATTAATTTCTCCAAATCTGTTATGATGAAAAAACTCATCTACACTACCAATCAAAGCAAAAAAAGTTTTTAAAGAAGTCTCTACTGCTCACCGAGCCTGCATTTATTTGATCCAATGTAAAACAAACAATACAATTTTTAAATATTTTTACTATTTAAAATAACTGTTTTCTAATTGAATATATTTTAAAATGCAATTTATTCCTGTGATCAAAGCTACATTTTTAGCATCATTATCCAGTCTTCAATGTCACATGATCCTTCAGAAATCATTCTAATATGCAAATTTGATGGTCAAGAAACATTATTATTATTATCAATATTTGAAACATTTTGAGAACATTTTTTAGGATTGTATGATAAATACAAATATCCAAAAATCAGCATTTATCTGAAATAAAAAGCTTTTGTAACATTATACACTATACCATTCAAAAGCTTGGAGACAGTTACATGTTTTTTGAGCAGCAAATCAGAACATTAGAATGATTTTTGAAGGATCATGTGACTGTTGTAATTATGCTAAAAATTCTGCTTTGAAATCACAGGAATAAATTACATTTTAAGATATATTCAAATAGAAAACAGTTATTTTAAATACTAAAAATATTTAAAAATTTTACTGTTTTCGTTATACTTTGGATCAAATAAATGCAGGCTTAGTGAGCAGAAGAGACTGTTCAAAAACTTTTGACTGGTAGTGTACATCTTGGATGAGTAAATTTTCAGCACATATTCATTTTTTATGTGAACTATTTCTACAGCTTCAGTCTAAAAATCTAATCCTGCACCTTTAATTTACAAACCCTGTTTACAACTTTATAACCAAAGAAATAATCACAAAAATTATGCATTCAGATTCTAACATAAGGCCCTGGGGGTGACATACCCCAGCTGTTGGACAATGACAAAGAAGATGATAGTGGCTTTAGCCACATTAGCCTGGGAACATGCTGTCCTATTCTGTGCAATTCTGCGCTTCATTACAGATTCATTTTTCATGCCACTTAACTCCATGAGGTTGAGCGCTCACCATTCACATAGTACAGGATGTGTTTTATTTTTTGTTCAAGTCTCCATAGCTGTCAACATTTAACTGATAGGTTTTGATTGTTCAAAATTTCAGGACTTTTGTTCTCTTAGAGCTCTGCGTGATGTTCTGGAAAGTCAAAATTATAAGCATTTTCAGCTAGCGGTTTATCCAAAGTGACTTGCAGTACACTTATATCATGGACAATTTCCCCTGAAGCAACCTGGGTTAAAGGGCTTTTGTGTCAGTGGTCATAAATCGCCCCTTCTAGGGTTTAAACCTACAACCTTTAATAAATAAAAGGATGCTGTAAGCCATTTCAGCCACTGAATTAGAACCCCCCCACACACACACCTAAAACTTCCACCAAAACCCCGCCCCATATGAGCAAACCTAAGGCGAACAAACTCAAACATGCAAAATAAGTTTTTTGATTGACTTAAAAACAACATCCTTTCATTATTATTGTTATCATGATAATGACGACAATGACGAGTATTATTATTATTACTGTTTGTTTACAAGCCTAATCATGCGAGCGCCACTGTCTGCACTCCCATAGGATGTTGCTGATTTTTATTTGCATAAATTTAAATATTAATCAGACACGCCCACACAGACACAATATACTCGTAAGAAAGGGCCAGCTTTTATTAAAAATGGTTGTTGTTCGTTTTGAACAGGGCTTTTGGCCCGTCACTAGGACATATATACTCTATATATGAAAAAAAAAACTTTCTAAGAATATCTGTAAGACTGTACATGGGAATTTTCTCTTTCACTGTGCAAAATCAAAGACGTACAAAAATAATACTATGTCCTTGTAGTTATGCAACAAGGCACAAAATGCCTGAGAACTGAAGTGAGAGATCTTAGAGAGCGAGTATTTCAAAACAGTCGAATGCAGTGCTCTTGTGATTTTTCCAAAATAGAAGACAGAAAAACATCTTAATGTAGGTGGAGCTGAGACCGTTTGCCTTTGATGAGAAAGTTACGCGTTTAACCTACTAGAGTGCGCAATTCTCACACACTTCCTCGCATGAAGAACCGAACTGTCACTTCCATCAAGTCAAGGATTGTACAGCCTCTCCAAACGCGCATATTATACAGCCAAACCATAGTGGTTATCCTCCTTTTTTCAGTTTATTTAAGTTTTCCTTTGCTGTTTCGGTACAACTTGCCTTTTTTTCTTTTGGAGAGCTGGAAGACACCCCAGATCTGCGCTCGCTTCAGCATGCGTTTGGCGCACGGAGCGCACTCTTGGCGAGCTCTTCATCATCAGGCGCAGGGATGATGTTCAACTCATCGGGCTCGCTAGATTTCTTCTCGTTCACTCACCCGGAGGTCGCGTCGGAAGTTCTCAATGGTTCCTCACACTTCTTCTACAACATCTCAATGGCCATGTGGAACAAATCCTGCGGGGAGCAATTGCTCGATTTCACCACAGCCGAGAAGATTGTCATCGGAATGATGCTGGCCATCATCACCACCGTGACGGTGATTGGAAATATGCTGGTGGTGATCGCGGTGTGCGTCGTTAAAAAGCTCAGACAGCCGTCCAACTATCTGCTCGTGTCTCTGGCCGTGGCGGATCTCTCCGTGGCTATTGTGGTGATGCCATTCGTGATCGTGACGGACCTCACGGGAGGAAAGTGGCTTTTTGGAGAGGTCTTCTGTAACATCTTCATCGGCATGGATGTGATGTGCTGCACTGCATCCATCATGACGCTGTGCGTGATCAGTGTGGACAGGTGAGTAGGTTGGCTTCTTCTTACTAAGTCGTTTAGGTGACGCTTTAATACAAAGTGACTTTGTAACAGGGACAATCCTCCTGGAGCAACCAAAGTGCCTTGAACACAATGGTGAGGGTTTATGAAGCAACACATGTTAGGGTTTGAACCTACAACCGTTTAGTATCACCACTAGTGGTTTATCAAAATATTTTATCCTCGAGTAGCCTTTAGCATTTATTTATTTATTTATTTATTTATTTATTTATTTATTTATTTTTTTTTTTCCAGTACATCAATGCAAGCTAAAATGTATCCACAGGTCTGAGTGCATTTGTTATTCATTGATTTTTAAACTGCGACCCTGTACCACAAAACCAGTAGTAATTAGCACGGGTATGTTTGTAGCAATAGTCAACAATACATTGTATGGGTCAAAATGATCGACTTCTCTTTTATGCCAAAAATCATTAGGGTATTAATTAAACATCATGGTCTATGAAGATATTTTGTACATTTCCTACAATAAATATATCAAAACTTAATTTTTGATTAGTAATATGCATTGCTAAGAACTTCATTTGGACAAATGTAAAGGCAATTTTCTTAATATTTTTATTTTTTTGCACCCTCAGATTCCAGATTTTAAAATATTGTCCTAATCAAGCTGCATGAACTCCACAAATCACTGTTTATGTGTGCAGGAGAGTGTAGGCAGATCATTTAAGATGTTTCCCCCCTTTTAAAGAATTTCCACTATTTTAAACAGCTTTTAGGTTTTTTCATTTATAAATAATAAAACAAGCAAATATTCCAAATAGTCTCTCAATGAATATTTTTTTACAAAAATGACACTTATAATTTTACAAATATTAGATGCTGTTTGAAAAATTGCAGGGCACTGCTGTCACTGTGTGACATGTCATGTCAGCTAGCCATCTAATCATAAATGTTTGAAGTTGTTGCTCATTTAATACTCCTCCTCAGTTAAATAAGCATCAGTCAGTACTAAACTGCTCTGGCAACTTCCTTCACTCGAATGTCAAGGCAACTCTCTGGACGTGTCCACTGTATAGCAGAAATTAAGACTGACAACTCTGTGTCCATGTTGGACATCATTCCTCTAGACCGAGAATAGGGTCAATACACCTGCAGCCAGTCTCCCATTTGACATCATGAGGTCGCTGACAGACCCTGATTTGGTTTGACACATCAGAGGAGCTAGTGTCCTTTGGGTTCTGAAGTCCGAGATTCTGCTACTGTAGTGAAGTCCTTGTTATGGTAAAAAAAAAATGTGCTGTATTGATTTTGCAGTTTTCACTTTCACATATGGCTGTAGTAAATGGTTATGTGATCGAATAGTTAATTCAGTCAGCCATTGATCTATATGGCAGAGTGGCCATTAATATTTAGTTCAGTCTTAAAAGGTGTTGCTTTCTAACTGAACACAAGGGCTGTTTTTCTATATGACAGTGAAGTCAATGAGGAATATGGTTTACAGCATGTCTGGGGAGTAAATACCTTTTGCAGGCGGTGCCTTGGGGTTTTAACCTTCAAGCTTTATCTTTTGGGTTGAACAAATGGGGGAAAAAAAAATTGTAAAGCTGTCTTATTTAAAGGTGCTGTATGTAATTGTTTAATACATTTGCAGATATTTAGGCTAGTTGATCTCATGATGAAAACATACCTGTGGGAACTTTATCGCAAGGCGCGAAATACATACAAATAGGTACACATCACTGCAGTGGACATTTCACATCGAATATATGTCACGAAACATACATGGCGGTAGGTATTTTGCATCTTATGAAAAAGTTCCCACAGGTACGTTTTTGTCACAAGGTCAGGTTGTATTTGAAAACATATTAAGTTCACATACTTGTTTTTCTGAAAAACAAGGCTATGCCGGTTGTTCTATTTTGAAAATGTGCATTCCATATCGCAATGCCTGTTTTTGTTTTGGTCTGTGTGACTCCGCCCACTGCCAGGTTAACCAAGAGTATTTCGACACCCAGGGTTGCCAGAGATTGGAAAACAGCGTATCGCAGCATAAAAAAGCCAGCGAACGAACTGGGTCAGGAATCGCAGATTCTACCCGACCTAAAAAGCCTCAGCATCAATCTAAAAAGCTCTAAGGCCAGAGGCATATTAAAATGAGTATAAATCAACTTGTCATCTTCCATTGTCAGCTGATCTCATTTCCGTTGCATGTCCTCAATCTGACAATCCATTTGAGCGTTGTGTCTGAGGACTGCAGTACCTATTTTAACCACTAAGCTGTCAAGTTTACATACTGCACCTTTGAAGATGCCCATCCATTCTGGTGTATACTCTTAAAAATAAAGGTTCTTCATTGGCATCAATGGTTCTATGCCTTGGATGTTTACCTTGAACATCCATGGAATCTTTCAAATGCAGAAAAGGTTCTTTATAGTTCAAAAGCTCTTTAAAAAGGTTCTTTTAGGAACTGTTCACTGAAAGGTTCTTTGGGGAACCAAAAGTGTTTCTTCTATGGTATCACTGCAAAAACACCCTTTTGGAACCTTTATTTTTAGGGAGTTGTAAGATTATCAGTTTAATCATTTAGAAATGAGCTACAGTTGTGAAATCAGTCTTTAGTGATCTTGATTAGACAATAAATTTGTGTTTAATTATGTATTAATTTAAACTGTATCAAAATATGGGGATGTAACGTTCTTACAAATAAAGGTTCTCTAATGGCATTGACAGTTCCATGAAGAACTTACTGTGGAACCTTTCCTTTATGCAAAAGTTTTTTTAGAGTGGGAAAATGTTATTAGAATTATTCAAATAATCCACACAATCCAAAAAAAAAAAGCTTGGTGCTTCTGTTGCATCTCTATGAAAACCCTTTTGGAACCTTTATTTGTAAGAGTAAAGAGGTGTTTAGATATAAAGAGTTTATTTGCAAAAACGGATAACTCAATATTTATTTATTTTCAGAAATTATGTTTTAGTTTATTGTGCATTCCAAGTAATATCAATCAAACTGCAATTGTTTTGATTAAGTATATTAAATTAAACAAATACAGGTAACTTACGAAATTAAAGTTAATTGAAAGTATGTTTTTTTATATATTAAAAGTTTGTTTTGTAGAAAAAGCAGATAACTCCAACAGTCGTTTTAGAGTTACCAAGAAAAAAACACTTGTTTTTATCTTTGTAATCTCATCAGCTAACAATGTAGACGCCTGACAAGCTTTGTTGTTATGATCTTAGACTGTATGGTTGTGATTACATGCAATACAGCACTCTAAGAAATAAAGGTTCTTTATTGCCATTGATGGTTCCATAAAGAACCTTGAACATCCATGGATCCTTTCAAATGTAGAAAAGGTTTTTTATAGTCGAAAAAGTTTCCTAATTTTTTAAAATGTTCTTAAAAATTGTTCTTTTAAGAACTGTTCACTGAAAGGTTCTTTGGGGAACCAAAAATGATTCTTCTATGGCATCACTGCAAAAACACCCTTTAGGGACTTTATTTTTAAGAGTAGGGGAGCAGCTTTTCCCTTACCGTTGCAATGTGCTGCTTTAGCAAGGTTCCGTGAAAAAGTTTTAGCTTTTATTTTCCTTTTACGCCCTGAAGAAAATATCACAGGTTCATCAAGTTTGTTGAAATTATCCATCCTTGATCACTTTGTCATCTTTGACGAAACTCCTCCCAGCTAGCGCGTCTTTTCAAAGTGACCGGCAGCCTTGTCACCTGACCTGAATACAGCGCACTGATTTGCTAAAATGGACTTATCGGCTTCTGTTCACAAACAACAAGGGCGCCTCTCGGCTTTTGCAGTAAAACGCCTTGAAAATGCCTTGCAAGTGGACAATAGCGGCTTTTTTTGACACAACGCGTTTAAGGTTCACATCGCGCTATGCGTGGAGAATAATGCACGGCACTCAGTTCATTTGTTATTTTGTAAGTGACGTTTATTGTTTTTTGCAAATATACTCTTCATATAATAAGCGTCATATAATAACCTTTTGTGCAGTGCCATAATTTGTTTTAAAAAGTGGGTGGGACAGGAGTGAGTGTGTGTGTTTGGGGGGTGGGCTACGGTTAATATATTGACATAGAACTAATTTTTAACGTGATAGTTTTATTCTTACATGTTCTATAATAAAATGTATTTTTAGGACGATTTTGAAGTTGAGGGAGAACATGAAGTGAGTTTTTCGACATACCCTAACTGTCAAAAACAGTTCAGGCAGAGTAAGACAAGACGAGGGTTTGACATTAAAAAGTATATAAATTGTATTATTTTTATTAAATTAACCGATTATTACGCTAGATAAGACCCTTCTTTCTCGGCTGGGATCGTTTGAAGCCGCATTTAAACTACACTACCTTTCAAAAGTTTGGGGTCAGTAAGACTTGTAATAGTCTTTAAAGAAGTCTCTTATGCTCATCAAGGCTGCATTTATTTGATTAAAAATA